>JAJEJH010000797.1:0-27437 GCA_026122585.1 Anacardium occidentale
GAACCAAGCTCAAGTCAATTTATATCAAGCTTCACTTGACTCTAATCCAACTCTAGATCAGCATGCCACTTTGGATGCAAAATCAGGTGTAACCTTGCTTGGCAAAGAGCAACAAAATCAATGTTCTAAAACTTTGAAACGGATGATTTTACCAATTTAAACAGCAAAATTTACCTAACAAAAGGAACTTTTGGTTAACAAGATTGTTTACATTTGCAGCTTAACCCTTCTCCCCCATTTTCAGAGATGAATAAAATTACAAGCACCAGGAGCGAGCAATTCCAGACATAAATTAATCAACCAACACTTTTCGGGGTTTCCAACAGAAAAAATACTCACCCCTGCCTTCAGTGCATTGAATTTGATCGGCCGTCCCTGAGGTCTTTGAGCGTCTACAGTCAAGGATGTTTGTTAAAAACATATTAGAGCGCAAATCATGAACATAATTTATCAAAGTACTGTGATTGGAATTCTTATGACGTACCAGCCGTTTGAATGATCTGCTATTTATTGACTTCTTTGCCTCATCCAAATCTGGTTTGGCGCTGTCCAAGGTCTGTGGAATAAAATATATATACACACACACACACATTTCTTAGAAGCCTTAGATGAGCTAGAAACTTTACAGGTAAATAGTGCCTTCAATCAGAAACAACAATTAACAACTATAACAAGACAGTCAGTAGCTGAATAAATTGTAAACACTACCTGAATCAAAGATTCCACACGACGCCGCATTCGTGTGTGCATGAAACCCTCTGAGCACTGAGGAATGTTAGAAGAATAAATTGAGGTCAGACAATGCAAGAAATGAATAAGAATCATTAAGACTATAAATGCTTCTAAATCAGCAGTCACATATTGAATGTGCAGAAGGTCTACAAGATATCAGAACATTATCTTCTTCAATAAAAATCAAAGGGTCTTTTATTAAAATGGAATGATAGAACAAGAATCCCGGTATAATTTGTCAAGTCAAAGAATCACAGTGAACAAGGATTTCATATATCTTCAAAGTTCAAAACAGAAATCATATGATAGAGTCAAATAAGAAACTGCTAGTATTTTTTGAAGAATAACTTCAATGGTTTTTCTATAGTTCTTTTCACTTCCAGAGTGCTTTTTCGCTAGATAATGCTTAGCCGGAACACCTGAGGCTCACATTATGCTCTAAGTGAGTCACGGCAACACCAGAACATGAAAGAAATAGGTCACGTGCACCACAGTTGGTCATCCGTATCTAGACCAATGATACTATGCAAATTTTGGAGTAGTTCATTCTTTGAAATATTCACCACATGACTTATTAATGAGGCGAAGCAAAGATTTAAGATTATTTCGGTCATAAAACATAATAGAGTAAAACAAATGGTTCAAATATCCATGAATCATAACTTTTGTTTTCAGATCTGTGGTTGTAGTATATATAGAAACTCGGGCCATAACTGTATGTAGCTTGTACTTGGAGTGATTTGGTATTTTCTATATATACTACAACCACAGATTTTTAGACACTCAGGCCATAACAGTTTTAATGATGTTATTAAATATCGGTATCTCTCTTCTCCATGCACACTAACAACCATTTGCAACCACATAAATTATCTTATTCTTGATATTTGGATGTTACCGATTTCTGTTTCACAAATTATTTGTTGTTCCTGGCCAACACTTCACCAAACAGTGTCACAAGCAAATTGAGACACTAACTACTGGTCTTTTTTTCCCCAGATTAACGGACTATTTGGTTATCTTTTTGCCATGAATTTTATAATTAGGCTGCTAGCATATTGTGATCTGCATTATCATCTCAATTCTATATCACCAAGTTAGTTGTATGTAAGACTTTGAGATGAAATACCAAGTACCAACCAAGTTAAGCAAAGGAAACCCACCTTAACATGATAACTAACATACGCATGGAAAGTTGATAAATTCCTAACTGTACGGTCCAATTTTTTTCCTTCCACATGTCGAGGGAAAATCACTGCATTGGAAGAAAGCACTAAAATATTAAAAGAAGAATGTAAGCCAAATAAATGTGCCTGATGATTCTTCTGATATTACCGAAAGTGACAAATCCTGCATTAGCAGATAATGCTTCAGTAGGAGCTTCCTTCATTTCTGGAGGAGGCGAAAGAGACCATAAACAAAGAGGTGCATTATTCAGTCCAGCTGTACGCCTTGCTTCTACAAATTCCTGAATAAAATCAAACTTGGAAAGTGAAAATCAAAAAATCACTTAAGTACAGAAAGCAGAAAATATTCTAGAAAAAATAACATCCAAAGCTTCAAATCAAAACTGCCATAGACACTGCAAACTTGACTAATTTTAGCTCTAGATTTTCATTAAGGCTTGATTTTAAAGACGTAGAAATTGAATCTTGTATGTATTTATGGCCAATAATGAAATAAGTTGGAAACTTGTAAGACTTGAAGTTAGAAAAGGAACATTATTTTAGATTGCACCTTTAAGAAGGAAGTTGCAAGAACAGTGTCAATGGAGTCGTTGAATCTCATAGGAAATACCACTGTAACCTTTTCTGCCTGCATTAACAATAACGTCTATTCACTCAGCTAAATCACAATTACTCACATCTCATAGAGGTAGACTAGGGAAAGTTGAGGAAAAGTATCCACATGAACATGGCCTAATTCTACAAGCTTCACTTCAAAATAAAAAAATAAAAGACAAGATCTAAAAGAACACCTTAGGGATGAGGAAAAAAGACTCCTTTGGTCGATGCACAAGGGCAAGAAGCTGATCTGTATCTGGAGCAACAGTCCTTGTAGTTAGATGTTTCAGCACTACTCTTAATGGAGCACCTAACACCACTTCCCTTACAGATGCAACGTTGACCAAAAGAGCTTGTCTGTTTTCTGCAGAACATCAACAAAAAAAAACTGTCACAAGTATTATCAACAAAAATAGAAGAATCAACCTTAAATTCAATTACTACATTAAATATATATAGAAGCCAATTTGTATACAATATAACCTAAGTAAACCTGAATTCCAGGCTAGTAAGCTTGGGGGAGTAGTGTATTATAAGACCTAGAATCAGTTCCCCTCAAGCCAAGAAGGGGAACTGAAAATGTAAATTTTACTTACTACCATGCGTCCTAAATGCACAACGGATGGCTCTAATAGACTCAAAAATAAATAAATAAATAAACCAAACAATAAAAGTGAAACCTAAGAAATCACAAACAGAATTCAATGCCTCTGCACTTATATGCTACTCTATAAACACAAATGCAACAGGAAAGAACACTGAATTTGCTTAATGCATTGGCCTGCATTTAAGATTAAGATGAAAAAAATTACAACCTGCACAACAGTTCTGGAGTCCATAGTAAAATAAAGGACAGGAATCCAAAAAAGTGTTGAGCCTCAACCAATCACGTAAATTAGATCATGAAGGATCAAACATACAGATCTTGCAAACAATAAGCTTATCATTCTTAGCATCATAGACTAAGGATGCATTCACCGGCCAATTTTTGGTGTTCCAAACAGGTGTTTTCCAGATAACAGGCCATCATGGACATTTCCATTTATATCTGCCTGTGCTTTTTACAGACTTATGATAAGAAGCAATAATGCTTGCTTCAAGGATACTTTTACAGCCTTGACATAGTTCCTTAACATTACAACCACTAGTTTGATGCTAATGTTAATGATCAAGAGCTCAATAGGACTATAGTCTTTATCTAAGAGGTACTTTTAGGCTCTTCACAATGTCTTACATCAGAATGGTTGATAAGTCCAACTGCATCTAAATCTAAACAAAACCAGGAAATCCATTCCTATTATGGGAAGAAAAGAACTTCATAAAATCACAATCTCAAGAAGCAAAAGAAGTTGAAATTTTTAGCAGGCTAATCCTAAGCTTTTGTGGCATGTCATAGCAAACTCATAATGACCTTAGAAAAGGAACTCGTTGAACCTTCATCTGGAGAAAGTTTTGACAAATTGAGTTTCAATGTGACATTAAAGCCATCACGAGGAGGATCAAGAATCTGTACAATTGATCCATATGCAGATTTTATAGCTTCAATGGCTCCAAATGGAAGTCCCCCACGGAAAATGGTTTCAGGAGGTGGAATTGGCAATGACACTGATAACAATACAAGATGTGGATTCTTCATCGTTACCTGCAAAACGATAATGTCTCCTAATTAGACATGCCCTACACCGTTTCTTTTTTTAATTTGTACTTTTTCAAACTTGCAAATGCAGACCAAACCCTTCCAACCCTGGTGTGAGTGGAACTCGAATCCAAAATCTCTCCAAAAGAACCAACCAGCCAAACAAACTACTACGGACTACGCACAGCTCTATCCTATACCATATTCCCTTGCATAAATGCTTTGGCAACATAATTTAAGATAAAAAATCAAATGAAAACTATAATATTCAACAAAAGCTGAAACATTATGCTTCCAAAATTATCAATAACTTCTCCTATAAGTAAACAAATCTCGAAAATTCAAAGCGGGGTTTATGAAAATTTTCAAAATTGAACGGGCCAATAACAAAAGGAGAAAAAGCTAGTGAAATTGACCTGGACGTGGTAACGAACATCGTCAAACTCAACCCAGTGATAATCCAACTCAACCGCTTTATCCAAACTGCAAAATGAATCCATCAAAACATAGAATTCATCTTCTCACTACATTTTTTTTTTCTGAGGTATAAAATTAAGTTTATTTGCGTAACAATAAATACCCACTTATCAAAATTCACAAATGAAGTTGAAAAAACAAAAGAAGCTTACTTTTGAACCCGATTCAACAGGGTCTGAAGAAGGAACCGCGAATTAGAGTGTAAAAGCAACATCTGGTTATTTGTTCAATTTTAATCTCTGCAACAATGAACTTACCAAAAAAATAGAAAAAATCTAGGCAACAATGGCTGGCCTCAAATGAATTGTGATCTGTTTGCTTTGAAAGAGAAAGAAATGACAAGCTAGACGTGGTAGAGATTCTTTCTTTATTTATTGTTTATGGTCGCTCATTTTGTTGATGTGCTTCCCCTCAACATATTAAAACGTATTGGGTTTTACGATCATAATGTACAAAATTAAGGCTTCATTTGATACTTTATATTCATAGGAAAACCCTTTTCCTTACAAAAAATGCAACTTGTCCACCCAAAATAAGATCGGTGCGTGATATGGATAGATTGGAGGGTTCTCCACTCAATCAAAGGGTGAGGCAATTGCTCAATCTTATGCGTTATCTACAAATTTCGATATATAACTATTCACTATCAATCAATAGTTTTTAGTTTTTATTGTTCATTTTTTTCGAATTTTGTTGACCCATAATTTATTGGGATTCAGGGAATGTTTCATTTTCTTGTGAGTTTATTGGGGTTTTGTTTGTATGATGAATGGAACTTGACATATTAAGTTGAGTGCAGAGAATTTTGCTTGAAAATCCTAATTGTTTGATGAGGTAGGGTTTAAAGAAACTGGTTTCATTTTTTTTAATTTATTTAGGCTTAATATTGAGTTGTGATTATTGTTTTGGTGTTTTTCGATTGTTGATATGCCAGTTTTGTGATCGAAAATAATAATATACACTAAAAATAATTCAATTTATGTCATACGCATGTTTTGGGATAATAATGGAGGTAAAAAAGTGAGCAAGTAGAGAATATAAGATGAGCGAGCGGGTGGAATAAACGTTAATACACGATTATCCAATGTTCATCCTATCTATTCATTTTTTATTATGAGCACTTAGCCGCTTATCAATACCTATTTAGTCATTCATCGTAACTTTTTATTGAACAGAAAAAATGACGGAAAACATTATTATCATAGTTTTTTGGCCAAAGGACTATTTCCCACCCATAGTTTGAGGCGGGGACAAAGTCCCACCCGCTTAAGTTTAAAAGCTTGGATTCCCACCCTTAACCTAATTTTAATATTAAAAATAATGAATATACAGTAATAACCAGGGGTATTTTTATCTTTTTAATATTAAAATTTTATAAATTAATAAAATAACCCAATTAATATTAAAAATTTTATAGTTATTTTATTAATTTATAAAATTTTAATATTAAAAAGACAAAAATACCCCTAATTATTACTGTATATTCATTATTTTTAATATTAAAATTGGGTTAAGGGCGGGAATTTAGGCTTTTAAACTTAAGCGAGTGGGATTTTGTCCCTGCCTCAAACTATGGGTGGGAAATAGTCTTTTGGCCTAGTTTTTTCCATTAAAGTGGCAGTATTCACAAATATTATTCACATAAACAATAAATATTTGTTTCTTTAAAACAATAAATATTTGTTTCTTTCTGTCAGTGTTTTTTATTTTATTTATTTATTTTTTTCTGAATTTCATTTAACCCAAAAGAAGGTGAACTCAAATTTGGAGAGAAATTCCCCAAGACCCACTTTTTTTTTAATGGCCCTAACGTTCCATCACATAAAACATTCTCGACAACATTCACGATAACCTAACAAAGGGCTAGAGGAGGCTATTTAGGGCAATGTGCTTTGGGAACTTTCTCAACTTACAAAAACAGAGATTTAGTGTGATACTAATCTATTCGATATTAATTTGATTGATTAACTGAGACGGCCCAAAAAAAAAATTACGGTTTTATTTGAGTAAAACTATATAATATAACTTAAAATCTATAACCACAAACACGAGTTATATCAAAAAGACTAAAAAACATATATATTATACTATCATTATCTTTCACTATAATAAAAAAAATATTATAATGAATTCATAATTATTTTAACCAATTATTTGACCTTAAGTATCAAACATATATAAATATTTATTATTCTTGAAATTATGTTTATTGTATCATAATGTAAGTAGAGTTATATACGATTTGGATTAGATCGAATAAGACTTAATTCGAAATCATCGTAAAATTAAAATGGTTAGTTTAAAATCGATTCAAGATCAATAATTTGGGGTTTAAACTCAACTTAATAGTAATTCAATTTTAGATTTAATACAAACAGAGTTAAGCTCAAATATTTTATTCAAATCAAACATAATTCATTTTTAAAAAAATGAGTTCAATTCTTGATTCAAATTTGACTTTTTTTTTCTACATTCAAATTTAAGCTCGAATAACTTAAATAGAATATCGTTTTTCTTTTTAATAGTAGCTTATTTCCTCCGTGAATTTTCATTTTATTCGATAAATTTCTTTCTTATTCTTTTGTAGCGATTCTTTCGTATTGTTTTGAAGTGATATGACTCAATTGCCCTTCCAAATTTAACCCCCTTTATCAGCGCGGGGCATAAATTTACACATCCTTAAAATCTTTAGGGATTTAAAGTATCTTTACAAACATAGAGGGTGAACATGTAATTATTCCTTACACCAGAAAATGGCTACTTTTTCCCTGCAGAGTTGAGAGGAGCGCAGAGCGATGGAAGGTCGGAGATTGAGAAGATTAGGTCGACCATCAAGACATTCCCCCCTTCTACCGGTGACCACCTCCCCTGCCGCAGAAGCGACCACCAAATCTACCGTGTCCTGCTGTTACTGCGACTTCAAAATCCGTTTTTTAAACCAACCCCTCTTTCGTTTTGGACGAACATACGCTGCCTTCTTCAGGCTCTGGTTCTCCGTTGGCGTCGGTTTCACCCTCTCCTTGGTCTTTTTTGTTCTTTTCATTCTTGTATGGGGTATTTGCTATGGAAGAGACTCCAATAACACGGCTTTCTTCTTCTTGTTTGGCTTCTCGCCTTCGGTAAGCTAAAGAACTTTTTTATAACGTCAAAACTCAAAAGCGCTTTTTATTTGTCTTTGTTTTGGTTTCATATTGATTGTAACTTAAAGAGAGCTTGTGCGTTTAAAGAAAGTTGCTTAATTTTTGCGTGAAGTAAAAATATTTGAGCTTTTCCTTAGTAAGCATATTTTTAGTTTTTGAAGAGAAGCCTTTTTTTTTCAGGAGTACTTGCTTGCATTTTGTTTTTGTCTCGTTTTGATGAAACTCAAGAAGATTTGGTGGGTTTAAAGAAAGTCATTATTTTTAGTATGTGAAAGAGAAAAAAATTGGAGCTTTTTTTTTATGAAGTGTCTTTTCCTTTTGGTTCTCTGGTGTGTGCCCATTTAAGAATGCTAAACAGTTGTCTATTTAATTTGACTTCTGGTTTTGTGATTGCAGGTGTCAATTGGTGATGCTGCTTATGTTGTAATTTCTTCGTTGGTTGCTGTTTCTGTGCATGAGTTTGGTCATGCTGTTGCTGCTGCAAGGTTTTTTTTTTTTTTAATCTTTCATTTTGATTTCTTTTTGGGGGGTTTGTTAGATTTATATGATCATAAACAGTATAGTAAAGATTTATTGTGTGAATGAATATCATGGTTCTTGAAGAGCAGTGAAGGCATACAAGTGGAGTATATTGCTGTTTTCATTGCTATTCTATTTCCGGGTGCTCTCGTCGCACTCAATAATGACTTGCTGCAGGCATTGCCACGCTTAGCTGTTCTACGTGTGTACTGTGCTGGCATTTGGCACAATGCAGCAGTAAGATGTTTTCTCAATAGGTCAAATTTATTATTTCTCACTGTCTCAACAAAAAAATTGCACCATTCATTTGTTCTGGATAAGTATTCCTGTCATGTCACATTTTCCATGTTTGGTGTTTCTTCACAAATGCTTAATTAGTGCTGATTGTTTCATTTTCTTTTCTAGTGTTGTG
This sequence comes from Anacardium occidentale, assembly GCA_026122585.1. Classification (NCBI taxonomy): domain Eukaryota; kingdom Viridiplantae; phylum Streptophyta; class Magnoliopsida; order Sapindales; family Anacardiaceae; genus Anacardium; species Anacardium occidentale. Next base: position 8,701 of record JAJEJH010000797.1, read on the forward strand.
CAGTTTGTGGGCTGGCTTTATTCCTCATGCCTGTGATCTTGTTTCCCTTTTACACACATGGTGAAGGACCCTTGGTAAATATCACGAGCACACACTTGTTTCATTTTCTTACTTATGCAAGCATTCAAGATATATGTGTTCTTAACTTTTATTGCTTCCCATTGATTTTGGTTTTTAATGGTTGCCTTGAATAGGTTTTGGATGTTCCTCCAACATCACCTTTGTCGGGTTATTTGTCTCCTGGGGATGTCATTGTGTCTTTGGATGGCATACACCTCCATAATGAGCATGATTGGATGGAGATGGCTTCCTTTGTGGATAGACAAACACTTCAAAATTCAAATCATACTGAAATTGCAGGTTTGAGAGTTCTAAATGGCAGAAAGGGGTACTGTGTCCCTAATTCTATAATTGAAGTAAGCAAGAAGATTCAATTGGTGGACAGCCAGTCTGGTTGTTCTGATGCATTAACTGAATTTGTAACTGTTGAATGCTCTGATACAAGTAAGGCAGTTAATGTTACAAGTGAAGATGGTCAGTCAAACAAAATAGAGAGCAAGCACTGCTTCAACGCAAAGGATATTGTCAAGTTAAATAAATGTGGTGATGGCTGGATAGCCACTGTAACAAATCAAAGCAACTGCATATGTCAAAGGGTAGATATTTGAACATTTTCCAAGAACATGTTGGAGAGTAATTTCTTTTTAATGACTTAATGTGTTTTTTCAAAATTGTTGGCAGGAAGAGGCCTGCTTAAGTCCAGTCCAGCTTGTGGGTTTAGCATGGGTTGAGATCACATATTCAAGACCTTCTCCAGAGTGCTTGCAGCTTGGAAGATATCCAATTTCAGATTCCAGTGCTGTTGACCTTGTCAAACATGACTGCGGTGGGACTTTTGTATTCGTTGGTAATGTGATCACCATGGCACAGTCAATTCAGTTAACTGCATATCGACCTCGTTGGACAAATGGTTTTGTTGTGCATCTTCCAAATGTGCTAGAAAAGGGTTTGATGTGCGTGTTCCATATCTCACTAACCCTGGCTCTTCTTAACAGTTTGCCGGTAAGTTGTTGAATCCTTTGCATTATAATCATAATACCTTCAAAATGTTTATAATGTTAAAATGCTTTTCCTCTTCTGTTTGGTAAAAGAATGTGATATCACAAGCATTATATTTTGAAATATCATGATAATACAGAGAGATTGAGTTTTTTAAAAATTCATTAAATGGTCTATCAAAATATTTCATATAATCAATTTCATGGAAAGCAGCATTACTACAGCTTATCAGTTCAGCAGCTAAACTCCTATAATAAATCATAAATTATTGCCAAACTTGATTATATTTTCATCAAATCAAACTTCATTTTCCCTGATCATAATATCATGTATTAGGTATATTTCCTAGATGGAGAATCTATTTTAGAGGTGACCCTATGCTTCATCACTTCTTTGAGCCCAAGGAAGAGGGAAAAGGTTCTTCAAGTTTGTCTATTGGGAGGGACACTCATATCCATCCTTGCCTTTTTGCAGATATTCTTCCTCACTTTATAGTAGATAAAAGGTAATATGTGCTCTCTTGTTTCATTCATTCTTTTTTGAGAGATCTGCTTCACCGTTTTTCCTCTAGTTCTTTATTTTGCATATACACCATCATTTTGATAAGATGCAATTGTATAGTTATATGCATGACATACCTTTCGATGTAAAGGTCATTGAGACATATTCTCAATATAAACTCTTGAGTGTTTGATAAAGCTGCTAGTCAGCCTCGTCACTTGGTGCTGAAATGTGGGGTGAACTTTTGTTGTTGGGAAGTCAGTTGAATTATTCTCATTTGAACCCACAAAGAATTATAGTTATTTCTTCTGGTTATTTCATTTGTGAGGCCTCTATGGCAGATACACGCATGCAGGGCCTTCTTTATGATTGTGCAGAACAATAACTTCAGCTAACTCTTCAATTTGTATCACCATATTCCATATTATTTAAAACCAAATGATTTTTGTTGCATTGATTGCATAACTCTACCACCCACCATAAATAGGGGTGGATCCGATCTGAACTGACTCAGTTCGACTGAGTGGATCTTAAGTTGGATCTCTAGCTTAGCTCAAGATCAGCTTTTTGTCCCTCCAGTGACATTATATATTCCACCGGTGATACTATTCACCCCATCATCAACTCAAACATGGTTGAGTTTGGGCTAGGCATTATGGCTTCGATCTGGGTGCAAGTCAGCACTAGATTCAACTCAAATTCACCCCCAACTATGAATTTAGTGATGTTTTTGCTACAGCCATGAATCTGGTTTAAAGCAATGAATCTTAGTGTTTTTTCTTCAATTTTGATGATGGTATTTAAAAGCATTATAGATTAAGACAGCACATCATGGTTGTGATTCTCATGGTGGTATTTTTTTCTCACAGGTTCTTCTAACCCTGTCAATTGTAGGCTATTGAGATAACATACAAAGATGAGCTTGGATCAACCTATTTTGACTCTTTCACACTAGTTAGGCAATCAGAAGAGGATCAAAATCCATTGTCAGTATGTATTTACATGTGAAATACTAAATCATATGATTCATGCTGAGGGTTCAAGTTCGGCTAGAATCCACCCTTAGATGCCTTGAATCGTATGAATCATGATAAAATCGCTTATATTATATATTTAAGAATCATAATTTCCAATTTCTTGTATATTTCCTTATTCAGTATGGTTTGGTTTGGATTGGTTTAATGCCCTAATGGAACAAAAGCAGCTGAACAGTTTTGGTTGAAATGAACCAAAACCAAATTGAAGTAATCCAAACACAACCAAACCGCCCAGATTGTTGTTGTTATAAGGGTCTGACTCAGTTTTCTGAGTTTGGTTGTCTGGCTTTATTCAGGTTGGTTTAGTTTGGGCTCTAAACCTAACCACATGATTATTGTGTCAGCCATTCAAAGCAATAAACTGTTCAATGGTGAATTCGAATTGAGTTGCTTGAACAGGAGTTGTACAAGCTCAGATCAAATATAAAGTGTCTAACTCAACCTCTAGCTAATGATGAGGTTGTTGCGTAGAAGTCGTTAGAAAATATTCGAGAAGAAAATGAAGGTCAATAGAGTAAAAAAGAATTCTTGAAGAAGATGAAAAGTCGTCAAAAAAATAAATTTGTCGATCACTTTCAATGACTCATTAGATTTGAGTTAACCGAATTTGAATCTGATTTGGGGTAACAGTTTGTTCTCAGGGACTTAACTTGGATCTAACTCTAATCCTGCTCGATGGCCAAATCGGTGATTGGTTGCTTACTGTATCAATCAAAACGGTCTGGGTTTTAACTCACTGAGCTAACTCAGCGACTTGGTGCAGGGTCATTTTCAATGAAAATCAGACAAAGCAAGTGTTTTAGATAAGGCATGTTTCTGTCTATTTGTTTTTCTGATTGCTCTCCTGAATCTTCTTTGACCCCAACAACTCCCCCAGTCATCATACTAAAGGTTTTGTAATATTTAAGTTTTCGATCCCATGAATGAGTGCCCACCCGAGATTTCAAAAACAAGTTTTTTTTATTCTTTCTGATTAATCGAAAGAAACTCGATCTATATTTTGCTTAAATCGATAAATTTTTCAAAACATCGGGATCTAATTCACAATTATAATGTTGATTAAACAAAATATAATTTAATTATGATATATTATGATCGGATTAATTTTGATTAAAGATGTTAAGTTGCGTACGTGGACCAATCAAATTCTTTGGGTGGGCTAGCCATCTCTCGTACGACTCCTCTGTTTGTTCAAAACCGTTTTTCTTGTTAAAATCAAGCTTCTGGAAGGGAATAACCATTATAATTATTTTTACTTACATGTTGAACACTGGCTCCAGAACAAGCCCATGTCGGCTTCGGCTTTTGAGAATAACGTGAACTGTGATCGAATGGCCAGGATTATCTTATTTTATGGTTCTCGAACGATCATTTATTTTTACGTTAAATTTAAGTTTAATTTGATTTTATAAAAACTGGGCTCAAACCCAAATTTAAATTCATTGAGTTAAGTTTATTTAGAATACGTTAATCTTAAATTTAAATTTAATTTATTAAACGTTTTGAATACTAAAAATAATATTATTTTGATATATGTTAATTAAAATAATTTTTTTAAATTAAAATAATATCGTTTTAATTAATTTAAATAATTTTATTAATTTATGAATTAAATTTATCCGATAAAATCGAATCATAATGAGTGTAAAATAAAAAATTCTCAGACGGAGACTTTTCATTTTACTGTGGGAAGATAATAATAACAATTCACTTTTCCAATTTTTTATATAAAAGAATTCCTGACGGAAGCTTTATCTTATAAGAGAGTAACAAGTCGTCGTTTACTAGTATTAACCAATTGAGTATAAAATTTATACTAAATATGAAAATGCCTCTTCGCTTTTAAAATTATATTTGGATGTGGATATAAATCAAATCGAATTCAAATAATCTCTTATATAAGTTTGTTCAAATGAAAAATAGAATAGTTTAAGTTTGATTTAAATTTGCTGAGTCAAAATTAAGAATAATTTGAATATGATTCGATCTTTAAATTTGAAATTTAAAATTTTATTCGAATTTATATGATTTATTAATAAAATAAACATTGAATATAAAATTTATTTTATATATGAAAACCCTTTTTTAAGCTTTTCAAATATTTTACGATACATTTGGGCAAAGTTGGATATAAATCAAACCAAATTCTAACACCATTTAATTCGAATTTGGTTTGAATAGAAACTAAGATAATTCGAATTTAACTCAAGTTTATCAAGTCAAATTTAAAGGTAACTCAAATTGAATTTGATTTCTAAGTTCGAAATTTAAAAATTTACTCAAGCTTATGACTCAAATCTATAAGTTAGATTTTTAATTTAGTTTCATATTTTATTAGCAAAACGATATCGTTTTACTCATAATAAATAAAACGTCGTTTTGATAATATAACTCAAATAAAGTTTTGAGTCAAGTTTGAATAAAATCAAGTTATCTGTCTAACTCGCAAGTTGGATCAAACCCAACTCTCTGTAATTCAAATTTAACTTTGTTTCAAAAACTAGTTGACTCTTTTAATATGAACTCGATTCGAATTTACTTAAATGAATTTGAGCTCTCGAATTGAATTGAACAAAACTAAGCTGAGATGATTTTTGAGACAGAATTAACTTAATTCGAATTTAACCCTTAATTAGGTAGTTAAAAAGTATTATTTTTGCCGATTTGATGGGTAGTTTTTGAATGATTAAAAGTGGTGGGCTAACTTTGAAAATTTTCTTTTATGATGGACATTCGTTGACACTTAACTTCCATAACTACCGGGGTTTTGATTTGAAGCCCCGCATGCCTTCATGACATCTCCTGTATTCATTCTTCCCCATTCTCCTTTCCCACTAAGTCTTGACGTAAGAATACGAAAAAAGCAATCTGATTAAGCCATGTTTCGTAAGTCTGTAAAATTTTCGAAATTTTCTTAGATCAAAGCGACCGATCTTCGCTCCTTAAAACCTCTTTGAATGACGATTTTAAGAAAATAGAACTGTTGGTTTGATTTCGAAAAGTGGATTTAAACAATATATAGTAAGGTGTTAGACATGTGGGATAAAATATTTTGAGTACATGGAATGATCCCACAAAATAAAATTCAAAATCACAATGAATGAAGTTGTCGTGAAAATCACCACATATTACAAGGCAGCTCATATCAAGCTCACATGGCTAGTTCCAGAGGAACACATGGACTTGTGATCCCCGTCAGTGTCCTCTTCTTCTTCTTCCTCTATTACCTTCAATATATATATATAAAAGAAATTAAAGTTCCAAGAATAGGAAAAAGCACCTCACCTACCCATTTGAATTTGGGAATCCGTCCATTTTATTGTCTTCAATTCCCATCACATGCTTCCACTTTCTCTCTTCAATCTCTGCCTCTTTCAACGGAGACCATGTTCTTGACTCTTCACAAATCCCACAGTCTCCCTGCTCAACCCATGTATGAATATTTATTGTCCATTTGGGGCGCCGCTAAATTGTCAACCATAAATTTTAACCTAATTTGTGAAGATGATAATACAAAAGTTAGAATTGGTGATCATTTCGTTTATAAGACACGATTAGACATATGGTTAGTGGGTGTGTAGGGATAGTGTTCTCTCATGAGTAGGCAAGGATAAGGGCAACACTCTTAGGCTCGTAAGTGATTTGGGTTAGGGTTTTTGTTTTGAATGAGAGTCCTAGTATATAAACCGTAGATATTGATCAAAAGAAGGGTTACATCCAACAAAGTTAATATCATTTTAGTATCTTTTCATTTTTTTTTTTTGTTACAATAAATGTATTTATTAATGAATTGTTATATCGTTCATAAAAAGAATAATATATTTAGATACTGTAATTTATATCTTCTAAAGAAACTTTATAGTAAATCTTACGTAAAGTTTAATTTATATGAACAAAATAAATAATATTCAATCCTAATCCACAGGATTTATACACAGATTATAAAATATTGAATGAAAGTTTAATTTAGAATTTATAGGAATACCTGAAACTCCATATAATCTAAAACCATTATGCAGACAAAATTACCTACAATAAAGTTTCAGAGAATGGACCTCGTCAATTTAAAGTGGGTTAATAATTCTTTCATCAAAGATTTAATAAAGCTTAGAACTTACATTAATATTGTTTGCTCAATTTATTACTTTCAAATGTATTAGACTTATCTTTATTGATCATTAAATTTATTTGAAAACTGATATTAAACTATTCAATTACTAGGAATTTTACTTCATAAAAGAAACCCTAAAACGGTTTTTCATGAGTTATGCTTAAGCTATTTACGGATTTGAAATGCTACCCCGCATCCTCTCTCATCTTCTCACAGAGAGCCTTACAGACGAAATGATTGTCGATTCCAAGACCAAAAGCCATGTTCTGGGGTGAAGACAAGCCACAATAATGTTGTCTAACCTTATTCATGTCACACATGCAAATTCAGAATTTACTTAATTAAATGGAGATTTGTCCTCATGATTTCTTGTTATTATTGTTATTATTATTATAAGTGTCTAAAGGCATTCACGAGAGGCTAAAATTTTCACATGAATATATAGTAATAGGTAAGCCTCCACATGCATGCGCAGCTTCATGACCAATTATAAATATACAAGCAAGTGAAGAATCACTACCCACATGGTCTTGCCTTGACAAGGCATGAAATCTTCCAACTAACCACATTGATATGGCGTTAGGTATACATGGTAGTTAGAAGACTCCAAATTTTTCTCCTTGATTTCCGATCATATTCGTATAATTTTCATATGAATGTATTGCATCATTCATACGAACAAAGTTTTTAATCTATTTTGTTGTAATATATTCATTTATAATTGATCAATGAGAATATGTTAAACATTTATATAGTGACGGACTCAACGGAGATACATGATAATCAGTTAATTCCCTATTGGGTTTTCGTTTTATTTTCATATGAACATATCGCATCATTCATACGAAGGAAATTTTTTCTTTATTTTGTTATAATATGTTAGTTTATATTTGATCAATGAGAATATATTTTAGATATCTATACAATGACAGACCCAAAGAGGGTCTAGGATGGTCAACTGACCTGCCATTAGGTTTTTTTCGTTTTCATTTGAACGTATCATATTATTCATACGAAAAAAAATTTTACTCTATTTTGTTGTAATATATTAATTTATAATCGATTAATGAGAATATATTAAACATTTATATAGTGATGGATCTAAGGGGGTTCTAGGGTGGTGTATAAAATTACTATGCAAAAACCCTTTTCGTTGTAGGAAGAACCCTTTTCGTGTTTGCAAAAGAAAATGATGGATGAATAAGATAAATTGATGACGTAATACATTCATCTAACCTTAATAATTTTCAAGCATTTTTATATAAAAAGTCTTTTGCATGCTTGAATTGAAGAAAAAATTTGAGTTTTACTTAGAATATTTGAATATTATTTTCTGTTTGTAAGGTAAGGTTAGGTTTTGGAGACTTTTCTAGGCAGCCCTAATTAGACTTTTATGAAACATGTCACAACACGGCACCGTTTTAGCTGTGCTGTTGCTGACAAAGCGCCAATCAAATCAATCCTAATCTTATATTTAATTATGGATTAATCAATTAATTATGTAATTATACAAAGAAAAATAGAATTAATATAAAGACTCGCTTGAATTTTAATTATTATTTTTAAATTATTCTTCCCCACGTGTTAGATTTTTCTTCAATCTAATCAAATTTTCAATAGTGTTGAAATTAGGGCATTGCATTTCATAACCTCTTATTTTATTTATTTTATATGATTTAATCAATTAAAATATGTCTTATGGGCTTTTTTTTTTTTTTTTTTTTTTTTTATCAACACCCTAATTTAATAAGTACTAAAAATGTCACTCATTACGTCGTGTATCATTATCGAATAATACTTATACCGAATTTAAACCAGATAATTTGTAACATTTATAGATAAATCTCAAACTAATAGGGTATGGGAAATTTATTGGATATATATATATAGACATCTCACATTATCTGAAAATGATAAGAGAATGTCTAAGTATGTTTTATAATATAAAATCTAAAAATAAAATCGTGATAAATTTTGTGTCTAAAATAGGTAATATCTTGAGAATATATTAGATTATCGAAACATATATTAGATAATCCCTATGCAATCAAATATATTCATCATATCATCTCTTGAAACAATGATAGAGTCAAAAATGAAACTTAGTAGGATTAAGATTTGAGCAACAACAAAATATAGACGATTCAATGAAAAAACAATGAAAATTATACGGTAAGCATACTTGAGTGAAACGCGAATATATATATATATATATCCTATCAAACATGTTCATAATATCATTTCTTAAAACAGTGGTAGAGATGTCAAATATCAATAAAATATAAGTGGGTCAATCTTAATTCAATTAAATAAAAATGATCATATAAAATTTTAAAGGTTTTATTGATATTTTAGTAAACAAGATAAGATTGTGTGGGAGTTTCATGATAGTGGTTATGAGGGCAAATCATCATAATGGTTTTGAGAGTAAACAATCATAACGATTTTGAAGGGTTTTTAGTAACGGTTTTTTAAATACCCAACCTGCGTTTGAGAGTTTATTTTGCAATGCTTTAAACAGTTTTTTAAAATAACAAATTTACATAATTGCTCATAAAAATATCCCAACTTTAACTAATATTTGGTAGTTTTCCTTGTTCAATTAGAAGAAAAACGTGCAAATAAAAAGAACCCTAATATCAATCAGAATAGTATTAAGTAAATAGAATATTCGTAGAATAAAGTTTTAAAATCCGTCAAGACACTCTGATTTGAAATGTTTTATAAATCCTTTAAAACATACTACATTAATTTTAAGAGGTTTTTCAGCACTTCAAAACTAAGTTGATTAGAAACCTTCTGAAAACAAATTAAAAAAAAAAAAAAAAAAAACTCCCCAATAGACTTTTAATATAAAACTATTCTCGATGCGATAGCAAATTAATAATGAAAATTTTAAAACAATTTCAAGGGTCTTTATGCGGAGGGATTGGTGCCCTAATTTAAGGGAGTGATAATTAAGGGAAATTAAATAGTGATTAAGGGTGCACTTATCAATGATAACTGAAGAAATAATTTTCAATTTGAATTGAGGAAATTGAATTAGAAAAGGGGAATAGCTTTTGGCACATGAGAAAGAGACACAGACTTTGAAAATCTCTACATCAAAGTCATGAAAGAGGGTCATGAGCAAGAAGTTGACCATTCAAACAAAAACTTTCAAATCTTCTTTTGAAATCTCTTCATCAAAACTTATTTTTTGTGCTTTCTTCCTCTCAAAAAATGTTTTTGCTGTTGTTATTGTTGTTGTCGTGAATAATGCCCCCACTCATTCATATCAAGTTTCATGTCATATGTCGACAGGATTGGATTCAGATCTAGAAAAACCTAAATAAAAACTAATTTGAATTTGACTTTAAAAGATTACTGATGAGATGAACAGTATATTTAATAGAATAAATAGTATTATCAACAAAATAAATGATATTATCAGAAGATGATTTAAACCAAACTATCAAACTGAAACTTTAATTCAAATTCTATTCGAATCAAACTAATCACCTTCTATTTTATCAGAAATTCCTTTATCTAGAAATAAGTTTAGGCCGACAAATCCGTAGCATGTCACTTGCGATTTGAATTCGGATATGCTAGAGAGCAAGTTACTCTCTTTTCACCACTTACCTTAATCTTACGGTTCTATTTTAATCAATATTACTTGTATAGAACTATACCTTTAATTTTATGTACTTTCCCTTGACAAAATTTTTATAATCACGAGTAAGTATTCTTGTTCAATAACTTTGGATATCGATCGAATAATATCATCATATTATCAGGAGTTTAAATCTTTCGAAATAACAAATTTATTCCAACTATTTATATGGCGTATTGATATACATTTCATTTTTGGTAATATTACAATACTCAAGAGAGTTAAAAGATTCGAATTCAATTTCACACTTGAAATTCACTAGATTGATGATTAGACTTCGTTAAGTGGGATTATCCTTAAAAAAAAAAAACATAAATCTAATATTTAGATACACGATTGACTAGAAAACAAAAAAGTAACCGAAAACACGAAACATGAAACATGAAGTCGAATCGTGATATAGAAATTTTTCAACCCTAGACTCTCTTTTTGACAAACCAAAAGAAGCTTCAGATGTGAAATGTAAAACAATATATTTGACCTAGAATTTCATCTCCCATCTTTAAATTGTTAAAAACTGAAGCTTTTAGAATATATAAATCAAATAAATTATTTTAATTTTAATTTTAGTTTATGGAATGCATGTTTCTCAATCAAGAGACCAAAACCAGAACACAACACAATCCTCGGTAAAAAGAAGATAATCTCGGGAACTTGTCGGCATAAGACACCCCACTTTGTTTGACCAAATTTAATTTATCTTAATAAAAAAAATGTTTTTATTAATATTTTTTATACATATTAAGAGAACACGTTCATCTAAGTTGTTCGAATTTAAATTTAAATTTAAATTGAATTACGAGTCATAACAGTTCAACTATCAGGTTCGAGATAGTTATTGAATCTCAATCGAATTAACTGAATCGAGTACTCGAATTTGAATTTTAAAATATTTATTTAAATGGAAAAATAAAATTAAAAAATTTGTCGGCAGGAGTTGGGATGTAGTTGGAGTTGGAACGGTCAACCGTCAAATCGATGAGAGGAGCACGTGTCCCTAACGTGGCAAACTGTCATAAACAGACAATTTTTAACTAACAACCTAATGACCAATCAGTCCCTAAACAATTTCAAAATTTCGAAGACACCCCTGCTCACCTCTTCCTCTTGGCTGTACTATTCCCTGTTTGAAATTTAAAAAATTTAAATTTGAATTCCATCTGAATTACATTTGGACATTCAAATTAATTTATTTATGAAAATAAATCAAATTTTGACTCGAATTGATTTATTTGATTCGAATTTAAAGTTTAATTTGATTAATTAGATAAAATCCAAAAATACTAATTTTTTTGTCAAACTTATACTTGGCTAGCCTTGAATTGTTTCGTGTCTAGGATTTAAAAAAAAAAAAACAATGTGCTTTTATCCAAAACGTGTTTTCGGAAAAGCACTTTAAAGAATTTTAGAAGCACTTTAGCACAAAGTGCTTTGACTGAATAAAATAATTAAAGGTTATTTGATTTAAATAAATATAAATCAGTTTGATTTTAGATTAAGTTTATAGTTCGAATTTATAGTTTAAATTTATGATTCAGATTTATGATTTATTAACAAAATGATGTTGTTTATCTCGTAATAATGTTTAACATAATTCAAATCAAATTAAACTAAAAGCTAAGATCGAATCAAATCGAATCAAATTATCCATTCAACATATGAGCTAAACTAAATTGAATTTTTTCTAACTTAAGTTTAGTTTGGTTTTAAAAATGAATCAATTCTCTCGGATTGAACTCGACTCTTAAGTTCGGACTAAATGATTTTAATTGATAATTACATTATTATCCCCATCTCTTGTCTAGTGTTGGACTCCAAATTAGCCGACTTAATTTTGAAAGTTGTCTCAATTCAAATTTGTTTAATTTAAATTCGAATCAAGTTTGAGTCAGAAAAGTCGATTCATTCTTAAAACTAAGTCAAACTTGAGATAAAAAAAATTTTTTGATTCGAATCTATGACCCTATTTATAGTTTGAATTTATTATTTGAATTCGACTCAAATTTATAGCTTAAATATATAGTTCATATAAATGGTTTAGATTTTTTTTAGAAACGATGATGTGAGAAAAATATATTTAAAAACTTTTGTGATATAATAATTGAAAATTTTATATTTTTTAAATAGTCAGAGAGGATTTATTTTCACAGAAAATTATTTTTTAAAAAAATGGCGTGGGAATTGAATGATTGAAATTAATAATTAATAACGCATGCGTAATTATTAAAAAAAATAAAACATAGGTTTCCACGCTGACTAGTTGAAGCAACGCTGGAGCTGACGTGTACATTGTCCGTTGGGGGACCACCTACGATTTCGTCGAAGCGGCGCAACGAAAGGCCAAGATGGAGCTTTGTCAGCTCCACGTGTCCTCTCACCATCCCTCAACTACCTCCCCGTTGTTTTTGTCTTTTGATTTTGAAATGTCCCAATAAATTTATAATTTTAAAAAAATATTATTCTTTTTTAATTATTTAATTAAAATAAAAACTAAAGCTTAAATTCAAATTTATTCCATTTTTGTAAGATTGGAGAAAAACTTAAATAAACGTCAGTTTAAAATCAATTCGATTATAAAAAGTTTGACTTGAAATCAATTCGAGATTAATTAGCTTAAATTTTTTTATCTCTATTAAAATTATTGGTGTGAAAAATTAGGATTAGATTCAATCTAATTAGAGTTTAAGCAAAGATCAATTTAAAATTGACTTAAATTCGAAAAAAAGTCAACTCAAGATTAATAAGATAAAATTCCTTTAACTTAAACTCGATTCGATCCACAAAATTAAGACTTAAAATCAACTTGGAAGCTACTTGACTTTAAATTCAATTCAAATCAAACTCAAGCTCCAATGTTTGAACTAATGAACAAATATCTTTGATTCAACATCATCGAATTATGTAATAACACACAAGGATCAATTCAAACCAGGGCTGGATACGAAGCGAACCGAACACGAACACAAGTATGTTCGTGTTCGCTTCGTTCATTTTCTGGGCACTGCTCGTGTTCTGTTCGAGTTCAACGAACAAGATCAGTCGGTGTTCGCGATTCGTGTTCGGGCGAACGAAAAAGGTCTGGATTAGTTCGCTGGCTCGCAACTGTAGATGCTGAACGAACATGTTCGCCATCTGGAACGAACGAACGAACATGTTCGTTCGGCCATATTTGGCAGCAAGTAGCACAGTTTCTTCTTCGTTGCGGCTACAGACGGTCAGAAAACGACTGGGATGGGACGGAGTCACGGAGAGTAGGAGGAGACAATGGAGACGAGACTAGCCAAATACATGAATGGGTGCGCGTGCGTGTGCTTTGCCTTTGCCTTAATCGACTACCTACACGAGCGAGACCGACAACTAGGAGAAGGAAAGACGGAAGAAAGGAAGGAAGAAGGAAGTCTCAAACATCAGAAGGGTGGGTGCGTTTTACATAAGGAACAGTTCGGTTTAAACCGAACTATTTGTTAAATGGTTTGGGCTCGAGTTCGTTCAAACCGAATATTCGCTCCGTATACTCGTATTCGTGTTCGCTTCGTGTGAGGCCTGTGTCTTTTCGCTGGCAAACGAAACAAGCTTAAAAACAAGCCTGAACGTGTTTGCTTCGAATCCAACCCTAATTCGAACTCAGTTCAAATCCAAAAAGTTCAATTTAAGTTATCGACAAAGTCACCAAATTCAAAAAGCGCGAAGGAATAAGAAGAACCACCAATTATGAAGATGAAAAATGCAAAAAAAGAAAATTCATCGGAAAAGAAGAAAAATTCTCAAAAAAGAAGATTTGATGATGTCTCACAGGATTTTATTCGGCTCACCTCAAATTTGAGTTGGGATTTTGAGTTTGACTTGCTCAAACTAAATACCAAATTAAAACTAAATTAATTCGGTTTGAATTTAACTCTATCATACATAAAATATTATTGATTTAAAAGAAGGTTAAATCACTTATTCCCACCCAATGTTTTACTAAATGACAAATTCCCATCAAAAAAACTTTTAAAAAGCCAAATACGTACCTATTAATCAATTTTCATTCAATTTTATTAACATTTTTTATAAAATAACTAAAATATCTTTCACTAAAAATATAAATAATATTTATATCAAAATAAATTTTAATATAAAATATTAAAATTTTTTATTCTAAAAAACAAAAATACTTTTTTGACTACTTAAATTTAACGATTAATCATTAAATTTGATCGTTAAATCAATTATTAATTAAGATAACAAATAGATATTTAGCTTTTAAAAATTTTTGGGTGGCAGGTTGTCATTTAAGGAAACCTTGTGTGGGACTAAGACATTTGGCCTGAAAAGAATATTATCCTTTGAAATAGAAGACTCACTTTTCAAACATTTTTTGGGGGGTCTTTGGGGTTGTGGTATTAAAATAGGAGAAGTATTTGGCCTTTGGCCTTTCAAATCGAGTGTGAATAAATTTTATACTTTGGATTAGATGTCATATCCTAATCGCCTAGTACCAACAAATAGAATAAATATTAATTAAATTAATTATTTAATTAAAAAGGGAAATTAAATTAAATTAAAAAAAATTATACTTTTGTGTATTAATTCATTGGATTGGGTGTTGCCCCTTTATCCAAACAGTAAATTTTGACCGCAAGATCTTCTCTTTTTGTGAGTTGATTGGGATTATATATGCGTGGGGCCCTTTGATTGGTTGGTACACAATCATGAATTTGCTTCTTTACCAAAATGTTTCCCTGTTATTAATTTAAATATTTATAATAATATAAAATAACTCACTTTAAATTTATAATTTAGATTCGTGATTCATTAAATATATACGTCATTTTTTTTTCAATGAGTTACGAATTTAAATGAAATCAAATCGAACTTTCTTTAACTTGAGTTCAGTTTTAGTTTAAAAATAACCCAACCATTTTGATTTGAACTCGATTTGAATTAACACTAAATAAATTCGAATCAATTTGATTTAAAATTAATCATAATGATTATATGTTAATATATAATTAAGTATTGATTTATCGTTAATTTGAAATCAGTTATTTAGTAATATATCGTTTTTTATATTCAAATTAATACTCGTTATAAATATGTATAATTTTTTTTTTTATAATAAACACATGTAAAACTCCTAAATTTCATAAATATTCAGTTTTTTTTCAATAAATATTACTATCTTTCGAGATTACGAAAAACTCTTAGTATAAACTCTTTACCATCTTTGACTTGATCCGTTTGAATCGAGCTATCTTTGTTCAAGTTTATTCTTATTATTATTAATTTTTATTAAGTTAATGATTATTGATGGGGTAAAAGAGAGATCATTGGTGGGTTCACTGGATGTTGGTTTGGTGGTTTGGTGGATTTCTTGAGATGAAAGGATTCTCTTTGAATCAACCCTTTTGCAACTTGTTCTTTTCATGACTTCCTTCCATGCATTGTCTCCATCCTTTTTTCCTTCTTCATTGCAATTCCATTTCTTTGGGAATGGGAATATCCTTTCCTTCTTCCTTGCTCTTCCCTTCTCTTGTTCTTTTCATGATTGATATCCCATGTGTAAAGCATCATCGGTGAAGAAAACAAGTTTGTCAGTTGAATTCAAATTATGTCGATGGAGAATTATCAGTAATTAGTATGATCGATAAGTTTATCAGTCGTGTTCGATTAGAATTGATAGAGAATTATCAAAAGTACAATTTTATGTTTTTCTTGATTTCGTTGGGTTATAAGAGAGAGAGTATGCAAATATTATTAGTGGATATTGTTTAGGAAACAAGTTTGTAGATTGTGTTCATGTCACATCGATAGAGAATTGTTGTTAAACTAGTTATATAATTTATGTACTTCAGATATTGTATTAAAGGTTAGACTTGAATCAAATCGGTTTGATAAAGTTTAATTCGAGTTTGTATTTATCAAGCTCAATAAGGAACCAAATCAAACTTGGGTAAAAAAAAATCGATTAGCTTGAAGTCAATTGTTTGATTCGATTAGATTCAAGCTTGATTGTAGCTCGATTTAAGTTAAGTCAAACAATTGGTGCAAAGAGTGTCAAGTTATTTTTCCAATTAATAAAACGATATTGTTTTGATATTGATCAACGAATTCGAGTCTCAATCTCAAGTCGAGATACAAGCTTCAAACTTTTCTTCGAATCAACCTTAAACTTTCTTTAGGATCAGTTTAATGAAATCAGGTATTCCTTTTAACTATATGAGCTTAACTTAAGTTAATCCATATTTATATTCGATTCGTATCTAGACTTAATTGAATTCCATCATATTAGGAGAGAGAGAAAACGTTTTGGACAATGCAATACATTATCAGTGAATATAGAAAGTAATTCGATCTCTTGTAGGCTAAGTCTAGGGTTCGATTCTCTTAAGGTTCGATTATAAAGATTTTTTTTTGTGAATTCTTTAGTCTCAAAGTGAATAGAATTCCTTTGACCAGACCAGAGAAAAAACTTAGTCTTGGCGTGTGAAAGTTGGCTTAAGAATACCTGTTACTAGTCTTGGTGTGCGGAAGTTGGTTCGACAATACCCGTGACCACATTACCCTAAGAAAGCTTTATCACTTTCTTGATTTGGCTAATGTAAGCTCATTAATTGGCTATGGCTAAAAGCTTCACCGCCTTACTAATTTTCACCCTTTTTCTTTTGGGAGACCTTTTCTCCTTCCCAATCGAAAATGGATCTACAATATAATTAAGATTTATGCTTTTTATCAAACTAGTTAGATTAAAATCTCAATTTATGATTAAGTCTTAAAAAGATATGAGGATTATGTGATCGAATTATTAATAATCTAAAGATATCAAAGCCTCGATCATCTAGAGAATTCAAGTTCGACTCCACACTTGGAAATGAATTTGAGTGCATATATTAGTGCATTTTGATATGTTCATGTTAGAGTGGAAGATCTTGACGGTGGGTTGTTGGACTAGTCTTAAAAAAAGTTATCAACTTGGTGGTGGGCTCTCTCAAAGTGGGATTTCTTGTTAAAAAGAAAAAAATCATTATAAATAAATAAATCAAACCCTTTTTTGCCTTTTTTGTCAAAAGGGTTTGATATTTTACTAATTAGGTTAAAATCTCAAATTATGAGTAAGTGTCGAAAAAATAAGAAAACTACGACATCAAATTATTAGTAATACAAATATATCAAAGCCTAGTTTCATTCCACACTCCCGCAAATGAACTTGGATGCACACACTAATGCATTTTGATGTGCTCGTAACTAAGTTAAGGATCCTAACGGTGAGTTATGAGCTTAATCTCATAAGAGTTTATCAGCTTAGTAGTCAGTTCTGTCAAATGGGATTTCTCGTCTTTTGTCAGAAAGGTTTGATATTTTACAAGGTAGGTTAAAATTTCAAATTCTAAATAAGTCTCTGAAAAATATGAAGATTATGACATTGAATTATTACTAATATAAAGATATTGAAGTTTCGATTATCTAGGGAAACCCAAATTTGACTCCACTTCTGTAAATAAATTTGAATATGCACACAGTGTATTTTGAAATATTTGTATTAAAATAAAAAACTCTAGAGGTGAGTTATTGGATTAGCCTTCCAAAAGGTCACTGGCTTAGTGGTCAACGTCTACCAAATAAGATTTCTCGTCACAAAAAAATATATATATTATTGATCTTATAACATTATTAGATTAAATTGGGGTTATTATTTCTTTGAGGTCAAATTTTTTGAAACTTATTAATTTAACGGTATATATATATATATTTATCAAATTTAGTTGTAATAAACGAATCTTTATTTTTTCATTGATTTTAAAATTTTTATGTGTTTTTCTTGATAGTTTTCTAAAAATATATTTTTGAAACTTATAATTTTCTATAGAAATAACATGTGAAATTTCCTTTTTCCTTCTCCTCCACTCCTTTTATACATACCATTCATTCAAAGGGGTGGGACATGATATGATCATGAACAATATTCACGTGTTTGTCCAATCAAACACTACAATAGACAAATCGATTTTGTTGGATTGAGGGAAAACGAAGATAATATACAAAAAAATTTTATTGGATAAACATAAAAATGAAATAACACGTTTCATTGATAAGTTTTTGATTGAGACATAAGTAGATAAATATAGTTTTTTTGATATGTTGACATAAATCGACATGATAACTTAGTCTAAAAGCTATAAGCTTCCGAGCCAAGTTAGGGTTCTGTTAACATAGGCAAATAAAATGATACTTTATCATGTAATTAAATTTGTAATGAAGAATTCGAATTCGAAACCTTTGATATGACCTCATAAGATCTTATCAATACCTAATATAATGTATTATCATATTGAGCTAATAACCCTTGCTCTAAAAAATATCTAAAAACTTTATAATGTTGTTGATGTTGTTA
>JAJEJH010000797.1:27452-114610 GCA_026122585.1 Anacardium occidentale
TGAAGAATCAATACCCACATGGTCTTGCCTTGACAAGGCATGAAATCTTCCAACTAACCACATTGATATGGCGTTAGGTATACATGGTAGTTAGAAGACTCCAAATTTTTCTCCTTGATTTCCGATCATATTCGTATAATTTTCATATGAATGTATCGCATCATTCATACGAACAAAGTTTTTAATCTATTTTGTTGTAATATATTCATTTATAATTGATCAATGAGAATATGTTAAACATTTATATAATGACAGACTCAACGGAGGTACATGGTAGTCAGTTAACCCCCCATTGGGTTTTCGTTTTATTTTCATATGAACATATCAGATCATTCATACGAAGAAATTTTTTTCTTTATTTTGTTATAGTATGTTAGTTTATAATCGATCAATGAGAATATATTTTAGATATCTATACAATGATAGACCCAAAGAGGGTCTAGGGTGGTCAACTAACCTGTCATTAGGTTTTTTTTATTTTCATTTGAACGTATTATATTATTCATACGAAGAAAATTTTTACTCTATTTTGTTGTAATATATTAGTTTATAATCGATCAATGAGAATATATTAAACATTTATATAATGATGGATCTAGAGGGGTTCTAGGATGGTGTATAACAACAATATGCAAAAACCCTTTTCGTTGTAGAAATAACCCTTTTCGTGTTTGCAAGAGAAAATGATAGATGAATAAGATATATCGATGACGTAATACATTCATCTAACCTTAATAATTTTCAAGCATTTTTATATAAAAAGTCTTTTGCATGCTTGAACTGAAGAAAAATTTTGAGTTTTACTAAGAATATTTGAATATTATTTTCTGTTTGTAAGGTAAGGTTAGGTTTTGGAGACTTTTCTATGCAGCCCTAATTAGACTTTTATGAAACATGTCAAAACACGGCACCGTTTTAGCTGTGCTGTTGCTGACAAAGCGCCAATCAAATCAATCCTAATCTTATATTTAATTATGGATTAATCAATTAATTATGTAATTATACAAAGAAAAAGAGAATTAATATAAAGACTCGCTTGAATTTTAATTATTATTTTTAAATTATTCTTCCCCACGTGTTAGATTTTTCTTCATTCTAATCAAATTTTCAATAGTGTTGAAATTAGGGCATTGCATTTCATAATCTCTTATTTTATTTATTTTATATAATTTAATCAATTAAAATATGTCTGATGGGCTTTTTTTTTTTTTTTTTTTTTTATCAATACCCTAATTTAATAAGTACTAAAAATGTCACTCATTACATCGTATATCATTATCGAATAATACTTATACCGAATTTAAAACAGATAATTTATAACATTTGTAGACAAATCTTAAACTAACAGAGTATGAGAAATATATTGGATATATATAGACATCTCACATTATCTAGAAATGATAAGAGAATGTCTAGGTATGTTTTATAATATAAAATCTAAAAATAAAATTGTGATAAATTTTGTATCTAAAATAGATAATATCTTACGAATGGATTAGATTATCGAAACATAGATTAGATAATCCCTATGCAATCAAATATATTCATCATATCATCTCTTGAAACAATGATAGAGTTAGAAATGAAAATTAGTAGGGTTAAGATTTGAGCAACAACAAAATATAGAAGGTTCAATGAAAATTATACGGTAAGCGTAGTTGAGTGAAGCGAATATATATATATATACTTGCCTATACATATATATATATATATATATATATATATATATCCTATCAAACATGTTCATAATATCATTTCTTAAAACAGTGGTAGAGAGGTCAAATATCAATAAAATATAAGTGGGTCAATGAAAGTTCAATGAAATATAAATGATCATATAAAATTTTAAAGATTCTATTGATATTTTAGTAAACAAGATGGGACTGCGTGGAAATTTTATAATAGTGATTACGAGGGCAAATTATTATAATGGTTTTGAGAATAAACAATCATAACGATTTTGAAGGGTTTTTAGTAACGATATTTTAATACCCAACCTACGCTTGGTAGTTTATTTTGCAATGTTTCAGACAACTTTTTAAAATAACAAATTTACATATTTGCCCATTAAAATATCCCAATTTTAACTGGTATTTGGTAGTTTTTTTTTTTTTCAGTGAGAAGAAAAACAAGCAAAATAAAGTTCTAGAATCCGTCAAAACACTCTAATTTAAAATGTTTTATAAATCCTTTAAAATATACTATATTAATTTTAAGAGATTTTTTAGCAAGTCAAAATCAGTATATGATAAATCTGACAAGTAATGGTCTTAAAATACTTCAAAACTAATTTGATTAGAAACCTTCTGAAAACAAATTTACAAAAAAAAAAAAAAAACTCCCCGATAGACTTTTAATATAAAACTATGCTCGATGCGATAGCAAATTAATAATGAAAAATTTAAAACAATTTCAAGGGTCTTTATCCGGAGGGATTGGTGCCCTAATTTAAGGGAGTGATAATTAAGGGAAATTAAATAGTGATTAAGGGTGCACTTATCAATGATAACTGAAGAAATAATTTTCAATTTGAATTGAGGAAATTGATTTAGAAAAGGGAAATAGCTTTTGGCACATGAGAAAGAGACACAGACTTTGAAAATCTCTTCATCAAAGAGGGTCATGTGCAAGAAGTTGACCATTCAAACAAAGTTTTCAAATCTTCTTTTGAAAATCTCTTCATCAAAACTTATTTTTTGTGTTTTCTTTCTCTCAAAAAATGTTGACCATTCAAACAAAGTTTTCAAATCTTCTTTTGAAAATCTCTTCATCAAAACTTATTTTTTGTGTTTTCTTTCTCTCAAAAAATGTTTTTGCTATTGTTATTGTTGTTGTCGTGAATAATGCCCCTACTCATTCATATCAAGTTTCATGCCACCTGTCGACAAGATTGGATTCAAATCTAGAAAAACCTAAGTACAGACTAATTTGGATTTGACTTCAAAAGATTACTGATGAGATGAACAGTATATTTAATAGAATAAATAGTATTATTAACAAAATAAATGATATTATCAGAAGAGGATTTAAACCAAACTATCAAACTGAAACTTTAATTCAAATTCTATTCGAATCAAACTAAACACCTTCTATTTTATCAGAAATTCCTTTATCTAGAAATGAGTTTGGACCGACAAATCTGTAGCATGTCACTTGTGATTTGAATTTGGATATGCTAGAGAGCAAGTTACTCTCTTTTCATCACTTACGTTAATCTTACAGATCCATTTTAATCAATATTACTTGTATAGAATTATACTTTTAATTTTATGTACTTTCCTCTTGACGAAATTTTTATAATCACGAGTAAGTATTCATGTTCAATAACTTTGGATATCGATCGAATAATATCATTATATTATCAAGAGTTTAAATCTTACGAAATAACAAATTTATCCCAACTATTTATATGACGTATTGATATACATTTCATTTTTGGTAATTTTTCAATACTCAAGAGAGTTAAAAGATCTAAATTCGATTTCACACTTAAAATTCACTAGATTGATGATTAGACTTCATTAAGTGGGATTATCCGTATAAAAAAAAAACATAAATCTAATATTTAGATACACGATTGACTAGAAAACAAAAAAGTAACCGAAAACACGAAACATGAGACATGAAATCGAATCGTAATATCGAAAATTTTCAACCCTATTGTCTTTTTGACAAGAGCAAACCAAAAGAAGCTTCAGATGTGAAATGTAAAACAATATATTTGACCTAGAATTTCATCTCCCATCTTTAAATTGTTAAAAACTGAAGCTTTTAGAATATATAAATCAAATAAATTATTTTAATTTTAATTTTAGTTTATGGAATGCATGTTTCTCAATCAAGAGACCAAAACCAGAACACAACACAATCCTCGGTAAAAAGAAGATAATCTCGGGAACTTGTCGGCATAAGACACCCCACTTTGTTTGACCAAATTTAATTTATCTTAATAAAAAAAATGTTTTTATTAATATTTTTTATACATATTAAGAGAACACGTTCATCTAAGTTGTTCGAATTTAAATTTAAATTTAAATTGAATTACGAGTCATAACAGTTCAACTATCAGGTTCGAGATAGTTATTGAATCTCAATCGAATTAACTGAATCGAGTACTCGAATTTGAATTTTAAAATATTTATTTAAATGGAAAAATAAAATTAAAAAATTTGTCGGCAGGAGTTGGGATGTAGTTGGAGTTGGAACGGTCAACCGTCAAATCGATGAGAGGAGCACGTGTCCCTAACGTGGCAAACTGTCATAAACAGACAATTTTTAACTAACAACCTAATGACCAATCAGTCCCTAAACAATTTCAAAATTTCGAAGACACCCCTGCTCACCTCTTCCTCTTGGCTGTACTATTCCCTGTTTGAAATTTAAAAAATTTAAATTTGAATTCCATCTGAATTACATTTGGACATTCAAATTAATTTATTTATGAAAATAAATCAAATTTTGACTCGAATTGATTTATTTGATTCGAATTTAAAGTTTAATTTGATTAATTAGATAAAATCCAAAAATACTAATTTTTTTGTCAAACTTATACTTGGCTAGCCTTGAATTGTTTCGTGTCTAGGATTTAAAAAAAAAAAAACAATGTGCTTTTATCCAAAACGTGTTTTCGGAAAAGCACTTTAAAGAATTTTAGAAGCACTTTAGCACAAAGTGCTTTGACTGAATAAAATAATTAAAGGTTATTTGATTTAAATAAATATAAATCAGTTTGATTTTAGATTAAGTTTATAGTTCGAATTTATAGTTTAAATTTATGATTCAGATTTATGATTTATTAACAAAATGATGTTGTTTATCTCGTAATAATGTTTAACATAATTCAAATCAAATTAAACTAAAAGCTAAGATCGAATCAAATCGAATCAAATTATCCATTCAACATATGAGCTAAACTAAATTGAATTTTTTCTAACTTAAGTTTAATTTATTATTTGAATTCGACTCAAATTTATAGCTTAAATATATAGTTCATATAAATGGTTTAGATTTTTTTTAGAAACGATGATGTGAGAAAAATATATTTAAAAACTTTTGTGATATAATAATTGAAAATTTTATATTTTTTAAATAGTCAGAGAGGATTTATTTTCACAGAAAATTATTTTTTAAAAAAATGGCGTGGGAATTGAATGATTGAAATTAATAATTAATAACGCATGCGTAATTATTAAAAAAAATAAAACATAGGTTTCCACGCTGACTAGTTGAAGCAACGCTGGAGCTGACGTGTACATTGTCCGTTGGGGGACCACCTACGATTTCGTCGAAGCGGCGCAACGAAAGGCCAAGATGGAGCTTTGTCAGCTCCACGTGTCCTCTCACCATCCCTCAACTACCTCCCCGTTGTTTTTGTCTTTTGATTTTGAAATGTCCCAATAAATTTATAATTTTAAAAAAATATTATTCTTTTTTAATTATTTAATTAAAATAAAAACTAAAGCTTAAATTCAAATTTATTCCATTTTTGTAAGATTGGAGAAAAACTTAAATAAACGTCAGTTTAAAATCAATTCGATTATAAAAAGTTTGACTTGAAATCAATTCGAGATTAATTAGCTTAAATTTTTTTATCTCTATTAAAATTATTGGTGTGAAAAATTAGGATTAGATTCAATCTAATTAGAGTTTAAGCAAAGATCAATTTAAAATTGACTTAAATTCGAAAAAAAGTCAACTCAAGATTAATAAGATAAAATTCCTTTAACTTAAACTCGATTCGATCCACAAAATTAAGACTTAAAATCAACTTGGAAGCTACTTGACTTTAAATTCAATTCAAATCAAACTCAAGCTCCAATGTTTGAACTAATGAACAAATATCTTTGATTCAACATCATCGAATTATGTAATAACACACAAGGATCAATTCAAACCAGGGCTGGATACGAAGCGAACCGAACACGAACACAAGTATGTTCGTGTTCGCTTCGTTCATTTTCTGGGCACTGCTCGTGTTCTGTTCGAGTTCAACGAACAAGATCAGTCGGTGTTCGCGATTCGTGTTCGGGCGAACGAAAAAGGTCTGGATTAGTTCGCTGGCTCGCAACTGTAGATGCTGAACGAACATGTTCGCCATCTGGAACGAACGAACGAACATGTTCGTTCGGCCATATTTGGCAGCAAGTAGCACAGTTTCTTCTTCGTTGCGGCTACAGACGGTCAGAAAACGACTGGGATGGGACGGAGTCACGGAGAGTAGGAGGAGACAATGGAGACGAGACTAGCCAAATACATGAATGGGTGCGCGTGCGTGTGCTTTGCCTTTGCCTTAATCGACTACCTACACGAGCGAGACCGACAACTAGGAGAAGGAAAGACGGAAGAAAGGAAGGAAGAAGGAAGTCTCAAACATCAGAAGGGTGGGTGCGTTTTACATAAGGAACAGTTCGGTTTAAACCGAACTATTTGTTAAATGGTTTGGGCTCGAGTTCGTTCAAACCGAATATTCGCTCCGTATACTCGTATTCGTGTTCGCTTCGTGTGAGGCCTGTGTCTTTTCGCTGGCAAACGAAACAAGCTTAAAAACAAGCCTGAACGTGTTTGCTTCGAATCCAACCCTAATTCGAACTCAGTTCAAATCCAAAAAGTTTAATTTAAGTTATCGACAAAGTCACCAAATTCAAAAAGCGCGAAGGAATAAGAAGAACCACCAATTATGAAGATGAAAAATGCAAAAAAAGAAAATTCATCGGAAAAGAAGAAAAATTCTCAAAAAAGAAGATTTGATGATGTCTCACAGGATTTTATTCGGCTCACCTCAAATTTGAGTTGGGATTTTGAGTTTGACTTGCTCAAACTAAATACCAAATTAAAACTAAATTAATTCGGTTTGAATTTAACTCTATCATACATAAAATATTATTGATTTAAAAGAAGGTTAAATCACTTATTCCCACCCAATGTTTTACTAAATGACAAATTCCCATCAAAAAAACTTTTAAAAAGCCAAATACGTACCTATTAATCAATTTTCATTCAATTTTATTAACATTTTTTATAAAATAACTAAAATATCTTTCACTAAAAATATAAATAATATTTATATCAAAATAAATTTTAATATAAAATATTAAAATTTTTTATTCTAAAAAACAAAAATACTTTTTTGACTACTTAAATTTAACGATTAATCATTAAATTTGATCGTTAAATCAATTATTAATTAAGATAACAAATAGATATTTAGCTTTTAAAAATTTTTGGGTGGCAGGTTGTCATTTAAGGAAACCTTGTGTGGGACTAAGACATTTGGCCTGAAAAGAATATTATCCTTTGAAATAGAAGACTCACTTTTCAAACATTTTTTGGGGGGTCTTTGGGGTTGTGGTATTAAAATAGGAGATGTATTTGGCCTTTGGCCTTTCAAATCAAGTGCGAATAAATTTTATACTTTGGATTAGATGTCATATCCTAATCGCCTAGTACCAACAAATAGAATAAATATTAATTAAATTAATTATTTAATTAAAAAGGGAAATTAAATTAAATTAAAAAAAATTATACTTTTGTGTATTAATTCATTGGATTGGGTGTTGCCCCTTTATCCAAACAGTAAATTTTGACCGCAAGATCTTCTCTTTTTGTGAGTTGATTGGGATTATATATGCGTGGGGCCCTTTGATTGGTTGGTACACAATCATGAATTTGCTTCTTTACCAAAATGTTTCCCTGTTATTAATTTAAATATTTATAATAATATAAAATAACTCACTTTAAATTTATAATTTAGATTCGTGATTCATTAAATATATACGTCATTTTTTTTTCAATGAGTTACGAATTTAAATGAAATCAAATCGAACTTTCTTTAACTTGAGTTCAGTTTTAGTTTAAAAATAACCCAACCATTTTGATTTGAACTCGATTTGAATTAACACTAAATAAATTCGAATCAATTTGATTTAAAATTAATCATAATGATTATATGTTAATATATAATTAAGTATTGATTTATCGTTAATTTGAAATCAGTTATTTAGTAATATATCGTTTTTTATATTCAAATTAATACTCGTTATAAATATGTATAATTTTTTTTTTTATAATAAACACATGTAAAACTCCTAAATTTCATAAATATTCAGTTTTTTTTCAATAAATATTACTATCTTTCGAGATTACGAAAAACTCTTAGTATAAACTCTTTACCATCTTTGACTTGATCCGTTTGAATCGAGCTATCTTTGTTCAAGTTTATTCTTATTATTATTAATTTTTATTAAGTTAATGATTATTGATGGGGTAAAAGAGAGATCATTGGTGGGTTCACTGGATGTTGGTTTGGTGGTTTGGTGGATTTCTTGAGATGAAAGGATTCTCTTTGAATCAACCCTTTTGCAACTTGTTCTTTTCATGACTTCCTTCCATGCATTGTCTCCATCCTTTTTTCCTTCTTCATTGCAATTCCATTTCTTTGGGAATGGGAATATCCTTTCCTTCTTCCTTGCTCTTCCCTTCTCTTGTTCTTTTCATGATTGATATCCCATGTGTAAAGCATCATCGGTGAAGAAAACAAGTTTGTCAGTTGAATTCAAATTATGTCGATGGAGAATTATCAGTAATTAGTATGATCGATAAGTTTATCAGTCGTGTTCGATTAGAATTGATAGAGAATTATCAAAAGTACAATTTTATGTTTTTCTTGATTTCGTTGGGTTATAAGAGAGAGAGTATGCAAATATTATTAGTGGATATTGTTTAGGAAACAAGTTTGTAGATTGTGTTCATGTCACATCGATAGAGAATTGTTGTTAAACTAGTTATATAATTTATGTACTTCAGATATTGTATTAAAGGTTAGACTTGAATCAAATCGGTTTGATAAAGTTTAATTCGAGTTTGTATTTATCAAGCTCAATAAGGAACCAAATCAAACTTGGGTAAAAAAAAATCGATTAGCTTGAAGTCAATTGTTTGATTCGATTAGATTCAAGCTTGATTGTAGCTCGATTTAAGTTAAGTCAAACAATTGGTGCAAAGAGTGTCAAGTTATTTTTCCAATTAATAAAACGATATTGTTTTGATATTGATCAACGAATTCGAGTCTCAATCTCAAGTCGAGATACAAGCTTCAAACTTTTCTTCGAATCAACCTTAAACTTTCTTTAGGATCAGTTTAATGAAATCAGGTATTCCTTTTAACTATATGAGCTTAACTTAAGTTAATCCATATTTATATTCGATTCGTATCTAGACTTAATTGAATTCCATCATATTAGGAGAGAGAGAAAACGTTTTGGACAATGCAATACATTATCAGTGAATATAGAAAGTAATTCGATCTCTTGTAGGCTAAGTCTAGGGTTCGATTCTCTTAAGGTTCGATTATAAAGATTTTTTTTTGTGAATTCTTTAGTCTCAAAGTGAATAGAATTCCTTTGACCAGACCAGAGAAAAAACTTAGTCTTGGCGTGTGAAAGTTGGCTTAAGAATACCTGTTACTAGTCTTGGTGTGCGGAAGTTGGTTCGACAATACCCGTGACCACATTACCCTAAGAAAGCTTTATCACTTTCTTGATTTGGCTAATGTAAGCTCATTAATTGGCTATGGCTAAAAGCTTCACCGCCTTACTAATTTTCACCCTTTTTCTTTTGGGAGACCTTTTCTCCTTCCCAATCGAAAATGGATCTACAATATAATTAAGATTTATGCTTTTTATCAAACTAGTTAGATTAAAATCTCAATTTATGATTAAGTCTTAAAAAGATATGAGGATTATGTGATCGAATTATTAATAATCTAAAGATATCAAAGCCTCGATCATCTAGAGAATTCAAGTTCGACTCCACACTTGGAAATGAATTTGAGTGCATATATTAGTGCATTTTGATATGTTCATGTTAGAGTGGAAGATCTTGACGGTGGGTTGTTGGACTAGTCTTAAAAAAAGTTATCAACTTGGTGGTGGGCTCTCTCAAAGTGGGATTTCTTGTTAAAAAGAAAAAAATCATTATAAATAAATAAATCAAACCCTTTTTTGCCTTTTTTGTCAAAAGGGTTTGATATTTTACTAATTAGGTTAAAATCTCAAATTATGAGTAAGTGTCGAAAAAATAAGAAAACTACGACATCAAATTATTAGTAATACAAATATATCAAAGCCTAGTTTCATTCCACACTCCCGCAAATGAACTTGGATGCACACACTAATGCATTTTGATGTGCTCGTAACTAAGTTAAGGATCCTAACGGTGAGTTATGAGCTTAATCTCATAAGAGTTTATCAGCTTAGTAGTCAGTTCTGTCAAATGGGATTTCTCGTCTTTTGTCAGAAAGGTTTGATATTTTACAAGGTAGGTTAAAATTTCAAATTCTAAATAAGTCTCTGAAAAATATGAAGATTATGACATTGAATTATTACTAATATAAAGATATTGAAGTTTCGATTATCTAGGGAAACCCAAATTTGACTCCACTTCTGTAAATAAATTTGAATATGCACACAGTGTATTTTGAAATATTTGTATTAAAATAAAAAACTCTAGAGGTGAGTTATTGGATTAGCCTTCCAAAAGGTCACTGGCTTAGTGGTCAACGTCTACCAAATAAGATTTCTCGTCACAAAAAAATATATATATTATTGATCTTATAACATTATTAGATTAAATTGGGGTTATTATTTCTTTGAGGTCAAATTTTTTGAAACTTATTAATTTAACGGTATATATATATATATTTATCAAATTTAGTTGTAATAAACGAATCTTTATTTTTTCATTGATTTTAAAATTTTTATGTGTTTTTCTTGATAGTTTTCTAAAAATATATTTTTGAAACTTATAATTTTCTATAGAAATAACATGTGAAATTTCCTTTTTCCTTCTCCTCCACTCCTTTTATACATACCATTCATTCAAAGGGGTGGGACATGATATGATCATGAACAATATTCACGTGTTTGTCCAATCAAACACTACAATAGACAAATCGATTTTGTTGGATTGAGGGAAAACGAAGATAATATACAAAAAAATTTTATTGGATAAACATAAAAATGAAATAACACGTTTCATTGATAAGTTTTTGATTGAGACATAAGTAGATAAATATAGTTTTTTTGATATGTTGACATAAATCGACATGATAACTTAGTCTAAAAGCTATAAGCTTCCGAGCCAAGTTAGGGTTCTGTTAACATAGGCAAATAAAATGATACTTTATCATGTAATTAAATTTGTAATGAAGAATTCGAATTCGAAACCTTTGATATGACCTCATAAGATCTTATCAATACCTAATATAATGTATTATCATATTGAGCTAATAACCCTTGCTCT
This sequence comes from Anacardium occidentale, assembly GCA_026122585.1. NCBI lineage: Eukaryota > Viridiplantae > Streptophyta > Magnoliopsida > Sapindales > Anacardiaceae > Anacardium > Anacardium occidentale. The sequence goes on from JAJEJH010000797.1 coordinate 38,751, forward strand.
AAAAAATATCTAAAAACTTTATAATGTTGTTGATGTTGTTAAACTAGTGTCCAATAACATTATCAAACAAATACTTTGAATTTGAAATGTCTTTTATACAATCCTAGTAAATCTGACGAATTACCCACTGCTAGGCAAAAAAATAGTTAAAATGTGAAACGAAAAAACCTATATTAAACTTCATATTCCCACAAAAGAATTATGTAAATAGTATCATCTTTTGATATATTGTTATGCTAATTTCTTTGGAGTATATTGATTAAATAATATTAATTAAAGATTAAAAAAACATTTAATTATATAAAAATACATTATCATTGATATTTAAATTGATAAACAAATAGTGATATATCTTAACAAGATTGAGCAATTAAACCAGTCCAACATGTATCACCACCACATACTTGGGTGATATTACCGGGATTGACACCCTGTTAACGTTACAGGGGCATACATTAAATTAGTTATTACAGTTGATGGGGTTCGGTTAATACAAAATGGCGATGGGGGGAGTTGTGTACAGTTGCTGAGGAGACCAGAAACTAAACATAGACAAAGGCAAAGACAAAACAAAAAGCAAGGGAGGCCTTCCATGTGAGGTCATATTGTAAAAATACACAAATATGTGAGAAATTATAAATAAAAACAATATAATTTTATTTGAAATAAAGATAAAGAGAAATTTTTTTTAACATTTCAAGATTTTTATTTGTTTTAATCGGTCCCCAGTTAAGCTTGACCAATTTGTATATAAAAAGCCGCCAACACCTTCCCAAACCATGCTCATTCTCTTCAGTAGTTTGTTGTATCTTTTGCTTTTGCATTCCTTCTTTTAATTCTTCGGTGTGAGGCCTTTTGAGTTTAGTGAGTTGTTTTATTTGTTATTTGCTTGGCAAGAATCAGTTTCTGTGTAACTAAAGATTAAACTTGCTAAAAAATTAACAATACCCCCGTTTTGTTTTTTCAAGTTGGCAACAAGAGAGTTAAAAAAAAAAAAAAAACAGCTGAAGGTTCCTGCTTTTTCTTGTTTTTCATCATCTTGTTGTGTATGTTTGTTTCACTATGTATCTCTAACAGGGCTGCCGATGATTCAGGGTGGTGGTTTGGTTCAAAACAAAGACAAGAAGAAGAAAATGAAGTATGTTTTGGTGACTGGTGGAGTTGTCAGTGGTCTTGGTAAAGGAGTCACTGCTAGCAGTGTTGGAGTGCTCCTTAAAGCCTGTGGACTTCGAGTTACTTCCATCAAGATTGGTCTCTACTTTCTTCTTTTTCTTCTTCTTTCTTACCGTTCTTTTTTCTTGCAGATTTGTTTTTGTGTCTGTTCCCCTTTGTGGGTGAAGAGTTTTTTTTTTTTTCTTTTCCATTTCAATTTTTTTTTCTGGGTTTGAATTTTTTACTCCTTTAATTGAGAAAGGTGGAGTCTTGTTGTTGAAGATGACACATAAGATTTTATGTTTGTTTAGTTTTGATGAATGTGCTTTTTGCCAAATTCGCTATGATTCTGTTGGTGCTTTTCATGATTTCTGCACTGAATCTTCAATGTTGCATATAAATCATGCGATCAAAAATTTCTTGTCTGTTAAACCTTAGTTTATTGATTTTGGCCACCATTTATCTGTTGATGTAGATCCTTACATAAACACTGACGCTGGAACCATGTCCCCTTTTGAGCATGGTGAAGTATTTGTCTTAGATGATGGTGGTGAGGTATCATAATTTTCTCTGTTGATGTGTTTTTCCTTGTTTCAATTATGTATTCTAGCGGATATCCCTTCTCCATGCTTTGAATATGTCTTTATGCTGATCAAAGTCCTTAAATCTATTTCTGCAAAAAAGTTGTCTTGATTCAGTCGCATGTTGTTTGAATTAGCAACTGGAAATATGTGAAAAGAGGACTTCTAAGCTTTTACAATATTATTTCTTTTATAAAGGAAACATTTTGAAATTTTAATTATAGCCAAAAGAAAATCATGGCGAGACAAAAAGGTAGAAGATTGATTAAAACAGGTTGTTACTGAGTGAGAGCATGACTTTTTTTTTTTTTTTTTGGTGTTTTATAGGTGGACCTTGACCTTGGTAACTATGAGCGGTTCCTTGATATCAAGTTGACCAGAGATAATAATATAACTACCGGAAAGATTTACCAGGTAAGTGGGTTGAATTCTGCATTTACTTGGTTTTTTTCATATATCAACCACTAGAGATGCTGAGCTCATTTGGAACTAGTTAATACTCAGGTTGCTGATTTACTAATTTTACATTTTTGGTGTATTATAGCAAGTTATCGATAAGGAAAGAAAGGGAGATTATTTGGGAAAGACCGTTCAGGTTAGTTCTGATCCAGTTTATCATGTTTGGTACTGCATATGATAGGTTTCATGTTGATTTATGTCCTTCGTTTGATCTTGCAACCTGTAGGTTGTCCCTCACATTACAGATGCCATTCAAGAGTGGATTGAGCGGGTAGCAAGGATACCAGTGGATGGAAAGGAAGGTCCAGCTGATGTTTGTGTTATAGAACTTGGAGGAACTATAGGTACACTGATAGCAAATGGTTTTTGACGCCTAGTAGCATGAACTATTTCCCCATCTTTCTTTTCTGCTTTGATGGTGTTAAAACAAACATCCCTGCTTGCAGGAGACATTGAGTCCATGCCGTTTATTGAGGCTTTAGGGCAGTTTTCGTACCGTGTAGGTAAGAATATTTCTTCTGCAGCTAATATGATACAAGTTACTCGTGAAGCTTTCATATTGTAACAATTAGTTGACTTCTATTCAACAATGCTCCTTGTTTCAGGTCCTGGCAACTTTTGCTTGATCCATGTCAGCCTTGTGCCTGTTCTAAATGTTGTTGGTGAACAAGTAAGATAATAAAATTATATTGTCTGTGCATTTCTGTGCGAAGATAACAGTTCTCCATCAGCCTAATGAATGAAATGATTTGTGTGTATCAATTTCAGAAAACAAAACCAACCCAGCACAGTGTTCGGGGACTTAGAGGCCAGGGTTTGACACCAAATATCTTAGGTTGTCGCAGCACAATGGTATATGGATTTCCTTAATCTGTCTTTAATCCATGCATAAGGGAACCACTAAAAAGTTTTGGCTTCAGGTTCTGAACTGAACTCTGAGTGTATGTTTCAGGCGCTTGATGAGAATGTAAAGGCAAAACTCTCTCAATTTTGCCATGTTCCGGTATGTTAGTTAAAAGGGTTAACATTTTGTCTGAAGTTTACTTTAACTTGGTTATCTGCCCAGCAAGATTTTACCTAACTAGTACTGTATGATTTGCAGCAGGAAAATATCATCACTCTTTATGATGTTCCCAACATCTGGCATATTCCTTTGCTTTTGAAAGTAATTCTGCGGTAACTTTTGACGTTTACTTTTATTTGTAGCAGTTAATTCTTAGGAATTGGTTCATTTTCTTTTTCCTTCTTGATCAGGATCAGAAGGCACATGAAGGCATTCTTAAAGCTCTGAACCTATCATGGTTTGTCTATTGCTCTCAGTTCTCTTCCTTTCACTTTTGGACTGAATCATATTTGTTGCTATATCCCTACCTTACCTGGGATCCTTAAGCAATTATGTTTAATGATGTGCAGTGCTAAGGAACCTTCTCTCAAAGAATGGACTTCAAGGGCCACACTGTGTGACACGTTACATGAGCCAGTATATCTCCAAGCAGAATTTTTTCAAAATTCTTAAAGATTTTCTGGCAAGAGTTTAATCTCTTTGTTTTCTAATTCACAGGTTAGAATTGCCATGGTTGGGAAGTATACAGGCCTTTCAGATTCCTACCTCTCTGTACTGAAGGTACACTTTCCTGTTATAAATTCTCAACTCAGATATATTATTCAACTGGAAGTTTCATACTTTATTAGTCTTAAACAAAGATTTCTGTGAATGTCATGAACTTTCACTTACCATAGAAATTTGGATATAAGAACGTCCAATTCTGTACACTGGCATGCTCACATGTTGCACAAATGCTGTACTCTAAGCATGCACAGAAAGTCACAAGCATAGTGTATATATACACTGATTTATTTATTTTTGGATAGTCACCTACATATTGGCTTAAGAAAGGTTGCAATCTTCTTGCTGGCTATTAAAATTATCAAGCTGTATGCAGGCTCTTTTACATGCATCTGTAGAACTTGGCAAAAAACTCATCATCGATTGGGTTCCAGCTTGCGACCTAGAAGATTCATCTGCAAAAGAGGTTATTAGTTATTCTGAGTTCTTCTGTTGTATATTTATTTTATCATTTACCTTATATGACATCTTAACAACAATGTTTTCCTAGCAGAATCCTGATGCTTACAAGGCTGCATGGAAGTTGCTGAAGGTTTGTTTTGCAATATGCAGTTCAACCTGCTATTCTTCACTTACATCCTCTTTTGTAGTCAACAACTTTTTGTGATAGCCCTCTAACAAGCTTCGACCTTCAGGGTGCAGATGGTGTTCTTGTTCCAGGAGGCTTTGGCGACAGAGGAGTGCAAGGCAAAATTCGTGCAGCGAAATATGCCAGGGAAAACAAAGTTCCTTACCTTGGCATTTGTCTTGGAATGCAAATTGCTGTTATTGAATATGCACGATCTGTTCTTGGCCTACAAGATGCTAACAGCACTGAATTCGATGCCAACACCAAATATCCTTGTGTTATATTTATGCCCGAGGTTCGATCTTCATGGCATTTGTTTCTAGACTGAAGTGAAAAAAATTTTGCGTGGCTCTCTTACTTATTTTTAACCCTCTTGTAATTCAAACAGGGCTCAAAAACTCATATGGGAGGCACCATGCGCCTTGGGTCAAGAAGGACGTATTTCCATGTCAAGGACTGCAAATCTGCAAAACTGTGAGTAGTCTTGGCAAAATTATGTACTCATCAATGTGGTTTTCATTGGTGTCATTCTGATTGAAGATGTCTTAAGTTATGTAATCATTTGCTCTTTTATCGGTAGATATGGCAACAAAAGTTTCATTGATGAGAGACACCGTCATAGATATGAGGTTTGTGGCATCGAGAAGTTCCTAATTTTTCTTGTTATAACTATTTGATCACTTGAAATACATTAAATTTTATGCAGGTGAATCCTGATATGATAGCAACCTTTGAAAACGCTGGCCTCTCTTTCACTGGCAAGGATGAAACTGGTCGACGCATGGAGGTATAGCTTTTCATTTAAAAATTACTCACCTCCGAATATCTTAAATTACTTTGAGAATATGTGCTTTGATGGTTCTGAGTCAACAATGACATTGATGTTGCAGATTGTTGAGCTTCCTAATCATCCCTACTACATTGGTGCTCAATTTCATCCCGAGTTTAAATCGAGACCTGGAAAACCCTCTGCTTTGTTCTTAGGTACCATGTCTTTCTTACTCATTACATTACAGAAAACTTAATCTCATATGCAATCCCTCCTAATACCATGTCAAACGCAGGACTTATAGCAGCAGCATGTAGGCAGTTAGATACTCTGATCGGGACTGCCCCCGTCAAGCTTGCCAATGGTGTGGCATCAAAGAAAGTGTGCCCAAATGGAAAAACTAAAAAGGCGGCAAAAATTTTATCTGGTGGTGTATATGGTTACTGCAATGGTGTGCATGATGAAGGCAATTACTGCCTTTGGTTGTAGGATCTTGTTTTGGTTTTGATTCGTTTTCGTTTTGTTTTTCAGTTTTATTTAAGCTTATTCCAAATCAATTGAGGGCTTTAAGTAGTATCTATCTTAGGATCACTCTGTACAGCCGTTTGAGTAAGGATAGGTGTTATGGCTTGCTTGTGAAAGGAGTGCAGACAGACATGGCAGAGCTGAGTTCCAAGCTTTTTAAATGGAACGTCAGCCTGTTGTATTTCATACTTTGTTTTATTTTAGCCTTTCTCAGCCCCATGGCCAAGGCAAGTTCTTGTATTAAGAGTTGTACTGCTATGGAAAAAGTTAAAATATCAATCCCACTTCCATTTATCAAGCTTAATATTCTGTCAAACTCTTACCTATTAGTTTTACCTTTTTCTATATGCTAGAATGGTGTGTCACTAGGCTATACTCGATATCAACAGCTCATCCAAGTTTACTTTTCGTCTTTTTCAATATTACCGTTCACTAGCTTGAACAAGTTAAACTTAAACTTGAGTTAATCATTTTCTGTGGATTAGTTTAACTACATTGATTGTAGCTATGTGTAATATCAAGCTTTGTACAAGACAAGAACCAACTCAGAGACATAACGACAGCGAAAGACAATGTCCAATAAGTTGAAGAGAGTGTTCTCATAGGAAATGCAGTCAACAAGGGAATTGTAATTGCAGCTTTCCATTCCAAATTCTTGTGCCGCCGAATGTATTAGCTGACCACAAATGTCATCATACGCTGCATGGAATGTAACAAGATAATATTCCATTGAGTAAAAAAGGGACAGCAAGGACCAGATTGAAAAGGACTTTCTCCATTGATGTTCCCGTCCAAATAATGCACAGATATTTACAGAAGCATGTATCAGAAGGCTATAGACATCCCACCAGTTAATGCCAAGTGTCTTGCCAGGCCTTCAGTTCTTATTTGATCTGAGATTTATCAAGTTAATACATCTGCTAGATCAAGGACTTGAAAAGAAACACTTGATATCACCCTCATGAATGACTATATTTGAAAAAATAAGATATTATTTGTTTTGCTATCTTGTTGGCCTAACAATTTTGTGAGGGCTTTGATTTTTATTTAATGTGAAATTTTTGACATCAAATACAATTCTTTAATCAATAACGTTATAAATTATTATATATTTTAGTTTTATTGATTTTATAATTTTATCTTTAAAAATTGTTTAATGAGATGTGAGAATTTTATATCAATATAAACTTCTAGATGATAGACTTTAAGAGAGTATATGATATCGTTTTCACATGACATCACTACTAATGTTGCCTCGACCCGTACATAGTAAATCACTTAAAATTACAAGGTATTATCCGTTTTAGACTTCACAGTTTTTCCCCTCAAAAGACTTGTTATGAGAAAACAAAAGACAATAAATATATCTTGATCCAAGACTCTTGCTCTTATTTGATATGAGATTTTTGACATCAAACACAAGCTATGGAAAATTTACCAGGACAAGTAACATCTTACATTCACAGGTGATATAAGAAATGTGTATGGGTAGATGAATGAACAACAATAAAAATGAGAAAAAAATTGTTCATTTTAATAACCATGTAAAGAGAAACATCAATCATGGAGAAGATGAACAAGGCTTCCATTGTTTCACATTTTCACTCAAAGGAGCCGGCACGTTATCAGACCACAAACTCAAATCTGGTATAGGTCCTGTCAGTGCAAGAAAGTTCTCACCGTTTCTCTTTGGCATTCTCTTCCAGCATACCTGGTATCAGTCAAATCAAAATTTCAGCTTCCTTCAATCTAATCATACCTAAGAAAGCAAAGCAAGAAAACAATTGAGCACATGCAGGGAGATAAGAAAGTTGGATCATTCAAAATTATTATAAAATACTGACAGTCTAGATTTCATTTGACAATGTAACTATGTGCAAGCTTGAGGGTAGGGATGGATGTTCGGATTGAATCCATGACTCGGTTTGATCAAGTTGATTTCAAGTAGGAGCTTCAATTTGACATTTCAATATAAGATCGACTTGTTTTTCTATTCCATGATATTATATACCCTTCAACGACATTGTTTATCTTGTCAATAACCTTCCGAAGATATTATGCACTAACTCAAACGACTTTAAATTGGACATTATAATTTCAGTTTAACTTGGTTCGAATTCAATCCATCCACGCTTGAGGGTGGGTACAACGTACTGTTGCAACCTTAAAGCTTCAAAAAATTTCAGAGATCACTTTCAGATTTGAGTAATCAGATGAAAATTTTGAGAAACCAGAAAGTTGAAACCAAATAAAATTTTGTTTCTGATAGGGCACAAGTGCACTCCTATTAACAGATGACTGGATATACCTTGACTTACAATTGGGATTTCAGTCTTTGGCGTCCTAAGAACATTAGCATAGCCATATTGTTTAACTTTATTAGGACCTAGGGTTTTGGGACACAAGTCCTAATTTTAGAGAGTAAGACTTGTTATATAAAAGGTAATTAGGCTTGCAAAACAAAAAAGGAACAAAATTAAGGTTTTTGAGGCAACCCTTTGGTTGTGGGCAATCTTATAGCTAATTTGGAAGGTTTCTAACACTTTTAATGATTGAAATTGGGAGACCCTGACTCCTTGAATTGTCAGTTTATTAATAAAACCATTCATGTTCTCTGATTATTTGTATTTTTGGCTATGTTGTTTGAGTAAGTTAGGTTCCCACATCATTATTCTCGATTTCAACACAAACAACAACAAAAATAAACAAAAGTCATTTTATTCACAGAAGTGTAATTATATGGTTAAACCGGATGAATTTAAGAGTCAAGACCTCCGACTTCCAGCCATTCGAAACAGGAGACCTCTCAATCAGCTCTAAGACTACTTGTAATTGCTGTCCCAAACCATTTTTCCTTCTTTTTCTCGTTTTGATTATGCTAACTATCCCTTTATATAATAAAAACCTAACCTATAAGATAAGGACAAATGTCCCCTATCCTAACCGAATAATTGGCAACAAAAGAGCCAATATGCAGTACTTGATATCATGGCAATCTATGTGCAGGCTTAAACTACATCTAATATCAATTCTATCATGATCCCCATTGAGATTATAAACAATGTTAAATTTTCTTTGGAGGAAAAAATCATAGAAACCATACTTCACCAGGAAATGCTTCTGATAGTGCCTTGATAGTAGAATTTTGCATCCATGTGTCATCCACTGACTCTGGCAGGCTTGTTTCAGATGCTTCACCACCAATGCCACCACAATTGATCATGAAACGCCCATTTGGCATTAATCTTTCTTTCAATTTCAACCAAGTTGCAGGCTGTCAAACCCAGTTGTGAAACAAAATGCATCTTGTAAGTCCAATTACTGTCAAAACTTAGTATCCAGGGATGAACAGAAAGTGAATGGATTACCAAAACTAACGTTTTCAAAGCAAGCAAATGCAGGAAATTCAAACTCTTTTCAAGCATCAGTTCTAAGCAGTCTCATCCTATAAGTTAAAATAGAAAAACTGTACAATGCGAAGCTTTCACTTTATTACATATTGCGATTTCAAGTGTGAGGTATGAGACGGATCTCATATAAAAAAGTATGGACTTCTGGTGTATAGTTTATATGACTTTAGTCTCTTCAATATTAACAGTTGGCTTTTGGGGTATGGTTCTCTCAAGATTTGTATCATTTGCTATTAAAGCCACTATAACATATTTCAATTGCAAGTGTATCCAAAACAGATAATATTTTGATAGTAAGTCAGACCATTGGACCAAGATATTACAAGCATATCTCATTTAAATGAGAAACACCAACCCTATACATGATAAGAAGTAAGATCCTTCGGTATTATTACTTGTGTAATGGAAAAAAGTAAGATACCTCTTGTAACTGCTCCGGAACCTTTCCTTCTGAAAACAAGTCTATGATAATGCCTGAAAGTTTGTCACTAACACAGTTTACCAATATCCACAAAGTAAACAACAGAAAAATTATAGAAAATAATCGAAGTTTGTATTGATTGTTGGCAATGAATAAGAGAAACACAAATTACAAAGAAACGATAACAAAAACACTCCCAATTCAAGAGGCTGAAATCTCTCCCTAGAATTGTTTAGCTTTCAAGAAGCTAAACACTCCCTCTCAATCAGTCAAAGCTGCCCAGAAAACTCAATAACGATCTTCTCTACCTATCCCCTCTCACGCCTTCCCTTTTATCTTTTCTCCGTTAATCCAAGTGGCCCTCTTTTTTAAGTGGTCCTCTCATTTTTGTGCCAACATCTTATTTGCTTTTCTGTCCTCCAGTTGTCCCCCAATTGCTTGTCTTCTAAGGCACAAATATGGTGGTCCTAAAAGAGGCCAAAAGGGCAGCATGGCAGAAACAATGATGTTTTAGCTCATGATGTGGCTAAAGACAAGCATGAAACCCAAAGCAAGACTAATTGCTAAAACAATTGTAATATGGAACCTAGTCAGTTGATTTCATTTCTTCATCCCTCCCATTCCAAGGAAAATAGGCAACATAACACATAGGAAAACACACAAATAGCAGAATTACTTTCACATCTCATAGGAAATCAGAAAAATGAATTAAAATAGAGGGTGTCTTCTATTCCAATTTCTCAAAAATTGCAAGGAAATCCCAGATATAGACACTCACATAGGAGACAGGTAAATAGATAGCACATCAGCAAAACCCAAAAAAAGCAGAATTCTGAATCTTTACATTGCAAATTTAAAGGAAATCTCACCAGCATATCCTACAGCAACAGTTTCAGAGGGGGAAAACACATCGCCAACACAAACATGAAGTACACCACCAGCCTCAGTAGGCTTTTCCAGATCTGATAACCCAAAATAATCTCTTGCTTTATCAATTAACTACATTTCCAAAAACAGAAAATTCCAGTTAATAGGGAAATGACCCGGAACTGCAGATTCATCATTAACATAATGAGTACATATGATTCCTCAACCTTTTGAATTCATTTTAAACAACTGACCCCATTATAAAATCTTGGGAGCCGGCTCAGGCTCAAATGAGCCGAATTCGAGCATGAGTTCTAGCTTGACAGCTAGGTTCAAATTTGGTTTGTTTATTTTTCCAACGCCATTGTTTATCCACCGATGACCCAATTAACTCTGCCAACAACACTGTACCCTCTGATGAAATTATGCAACAGCTCAAACTGAGCATTAAGATTTGAGCTGGCTCTTGAAGCCACCCCTAATACAATCCTTGAAGCCTTACAACTTGGCACATATTATCTTCGGTAATCATATGACTCAAAAAATATGGTGTGAAGTACTTAATAATCACAAGTTCAGAATGATATTCAGCTCAAACTTGTGCACTGAGTATTCAGAAGTTCAAAATCTACATCTGGCCTCAGACTCTAGATGTCGAATCACCTCAATTTTCAAAACAACAATGAAAATAAACATTTAATTGATGACTGAGCAACTAAACCTAAATTTGGCACAATAATCAAGCAGAAAGAGATATCGTATTTCCCATACAATTTTATCAATCTCCCATCCTTCAAGCTGCAAAGAAGGCCACAAATCAAGCATCAGATGTGCGGCCGTTCCACCTCCCTGAAACAATCAGAAAACTAATTTGTAAATTCATCTCATGAAAATCATTACTTTATACTGACATAAATTACCAAATTCAAGTAAAGAATGTACCAAGCCATAGATTGCAATAGGACCATTTGGCACAATGGCTGGCAAGCTAGCAAACTCATCCTAAACAAACAAATAACCATATATTTTCAAAATATAACAATGACAAAAGATAAGAAGTACAAGATTGACTTGAGCGCATACCCAGTAAGAATCAGTCCATTTACGAAGACCCTTGTTGAGAATGCTATGAACATTATCTGTAACATAATAAAGATTCAATTTTGAAAATCAAGTGAGTGAAAAGTTCAAGAAAGAGAGGACGAAGGGATTACTAGTATGATCAAGAAGCAACATTCTGGAGGTGGAAGTATCTACAATTACAATGTCATTGAACTTGCTTCTAATGGCTGTAAGCACCTGAAAGTTATCATCATCTTCTTCTACCTCATTTTGTTGGCTGTGTTGGTCACTTAAGGAAGCAGTGGCATGAGTAAGTCTTGGCAGGGGTGAAAGTGAAAAAAAATTAAACTTTTCTAAAGATGAAACAAATCTACAAACAGGGAAGCAGAAGAAGCTGTCGTTAATGTTAGCTTTAGTGTTGAGTGGCGGTAGTGGTAGTGGATAAGTCATGAAACTAGCTAATGAAGCCATAGCTTTCTGCTGCAGCTTTAGCTTCTGCACTTCACTGTATCAGTGTGTCAATGTCATCATCCAACCCCGCCAAATTACCTTATCCATTGTAAATAATTATCCATTTTTATCTTTATATAATTTTGGTGAAAAATTGATTCAAGTGGCTATAAAATTCTCATCTCCAAAATTGTGCAAAGTTTAAAAGGTTCTTGGCCCGAGCTCATATATATTTGATAGCCCAATTTCTCATAAAGCCCAACCTGAAATGGCTAGGCAGGCTTGGAGGTATGGTTTTGTCAAAAACTTTTACTGCTATAGTCTAGTTGACATCTCTACACTTCACCTGGGAAGAAGAAAGTCTTGTAGAAGGTAATGTTTCGAAAATCGGATTGATATGGCAGTTGAACTGATCCAAGTAAGACTTGATGGTATTGATTGGTTTAGATTAAGTTTGAATTCAAACTGAGTTGAGCTCAAATATAAGTTAACTTAAGTTCGATTTGAATTTATTATGTTAAATTTGAGCTGGTCAAATATAACATTAGAATGATATTGACGAAATAATTAGTATCATCAATATAATGAATAATATCACTATAATAGATTTTGAATTGAATGTAAGTAAAACCACTAAGCTAAAAATCAATTTATATTTGACCCAAATCAGGTCAAAACACTAATTTAAATCAGATTGGTTTGATTCAAACTTACCCTCAATTCGGATCAATTTTTTAAAATTTTGACATTGAATTGTAACTAAATCAGATGAATTATATCTAGTTGTGATTCAACCGTTGATTCTGTTGGACTCCTATATGTTTTTAGTTGATAAAAAACTTAGATTAAAATATCTAACTAGTTCTTGTATAAAATGATACATGAAAATGAGGATAAAAGAGTTTTAATTTTGTAGGTTTCGCTAAATACAAGACCATGTGTGTCTTAACTATACAACCATGTGTGTCTTATAAGGGAAAACACACAATTTGGTTAAGTCGTGCAGAAAAGTAAAAATATATGATTGTATTACTTTTCAATACAAGATTATGTGTCAAAATATTAGAACGCATCACTAAGATTTCCTATGCAAAGTCTTGTCATATAAAGTTAAAAGTCAACACTTAAACACACATTTATACAGAGATCACACATTCTCGTAGGAGATTTTTGATCGTATGGTGATCATAAAGAGTATCATGTGCAAGATTGTGTAGACTTCTGGAATTGAAGATATGAAGAGACACGACCGTGTGTGTGAAACATATGCTTTTATAGGGTTGAAGTAATAGAAGAAATTTGACTGTTGAATTGCACTTATTAATGAGAGCACGATTGTGTAGTAAGAGCACATGGTTGTGCATACATCCAAATTTGTTTCAACGGTTCTCAAATAAGTTGCAATGGTTATATTTCTCAAATCTTATAGATGGAGTTGATTTGAAGGAAAGAATGGCTAGAGAAATATACTTTAAGTGTCCATCATTCATTCTCTAATTCTTCTCTATATTTTCTTTCACTAGAATTCACTTGCAAACTATTTGAAAGAAACTTTTGTGCTTAATTCTTATATCAACCTTTGAAAGACATTCATTTCTTCTCCTATAGTTGGAAAACCTTTGGATACTATCCCGTGAAATTAATGTAGAACAGAATCTCGTGAAACCATGTTAGGGACTTAATCTCATATAAAAAAACTAGTATATAAGGGCGAAATCCCTTAAAAAAAAAAAAACTATTATATCTTCAAGGTTGAAGATAATAGAGAAAAAGTTTCAAACAAGATTACTTGAAAGAATGGATGTAGGAGGTTTGTGAATAAGCTTTAAACCATTATAAAAACCAACAAAACATTTTTTTATCCCTCATTCTTTTAATTGAGTTGTATTTGTATATGTTTACTTGATTTGTTGATTTGATAAATTTATTATTTTCGGATAAAAAATTTTAATTTCGTAAAAAGTTATGAAAATCCTATTTACCCTTTCTAAGATTATATTTGCCATATAGGAGTTTTATAGATTCAATCTCGATCTAATCCATCTATTGACATGAATACGACGTCATGTTAAATACTTTTCAATTAGTGCATAGATTCAAAGATATTTTTATGATAATATTGATATTTTTTACATACAGTTAGAAAAATTAAAAAGTGATGTCCCTATCTAATTAAATACAATATATTGTCTTTTCAAAGGGTATTATTAAACTTAAATTAATACATGGTTGTTTTATAATATTAAGATAATGTTATTTTCCGTATCAAGATTATCAATAATTCCAACAATAATTCTATAAAATAATGCATTAGAAATTATAAATTCAACTTATTTGACATTTTTGAACTTTTCCTAGTAGCAAAATCTTATTTGATGACACAAGTGTGAGAAAATATGACAATCTCTCTACCATTTTTTCTATGTATTACGTCTAGAGATGATTTAACCTAAATTGCTCAAACTTAAAGTGTTATTTACTCGACGTAAATTAGAATTTGTCTTTTGGGCAATTTTTTTGAACTTAATCCCAGATTAGTTAGTCTAGATTTTATCCAAACTTGAATCAACAATTTTTTTGGGTTCGATTTCTTTTGAATTTGCCACTAATTACATTTCATTGTCACGTAATTTTCCCCCTCTTGGAGGTGATTTAGATTGGTAGGTGACATATCCCAGTCAAGAACCATTTTAATGCGTGCCAACAAAATATGATGGACAGGATTTGATTCTTAGTGGCAGACACTTGGCACGTTTATTTGGGAATTGAAAATGAAGTGCATTAAGCAAGTTCCCTTTCTCACGAGTGAAATTCATCATACGTGAAGGCCATGGCAATCACTTAAAAGCGTTTGATATCCATGACTTAAAATTGGAATTAAGTTAAAAAAAGATTCAACTTTTGATTTCTTTCAAGTAAATTAACTCAAAGTGGACTCATTTTAAGAGAAATAAGTTTAATTTTTAACTTAAATTTAATTTAATCATTAGATTAGATTAGATCAACCTACAGTTGAATTACAATAGACTAATTCAATTATATTCTTGGTTAAATTTTACGATTGTTGGGACTCAAAAATGACACTTAAACTCTACCAATCGCATTGGTCATGCCTGCAACCATGACATTAAACGTAATATGCCCCCACATACCACCTGATTACAATTCTGTTTATTGTAGTAATTTTCAAATGTTTATTTAATGTGTCATTGGTCTGAAGATCAATCAGACCATTCAAGACATATGCTGAGCCTTTCACCGAGCATCCAATCCGGATACGAAAACATTGATGTATGCACATATCAATTCGCAGTTTCAATATCAAGACAAATGTGTGTTTTTGATTGGTACAACACAAAAATTATTAACACCCCAAAAAATTATCGACCTATTTGGACTCGCTTGATTGTGTCTTGTGTCAGTATTTGTCTCCAGTTCCACCAATCACGTGCTTTAACTACTAATGATGCATTTTCAATGCCATTTACAACTACCAAGTACTATATATAATCTGTACATGCCAATGAATTGTAATCCAGTCTCATTGCTTTCCCTACCATTCTCGTGAAAATGGTGAAGAAAGATGAGTTCTTGAAGCAAAATGATCATCATGAATCCAGCAGCAAACAAGTCACTCGCTCTGACTTCCCTCCCGACTTTGTCTTTGGAGTTGCCACCTCTGCTTACCAGGTTTTTATTTTTTTCCTTAACATTTCTTTCAAATTCTTTTCTGGGTTTGTCCCTTTTTTTAGTATTTTTTTCTTTCTTTTTAAATACATGCATAAATGAGCCCAATCTTCATCTGCGTATATTTTTATCAAGTCAAATGTTATCGTTGTTCTCTTTTTTGCAAATTCTGATCTGGGTATGCGTCAAAATCTATTTTTGAAATGATTATGAATTTATGATTATATTTCATTTGGTACCAAAATTTTTTGCTTGATTGATATAATGCTATTGGTTTGTGTTGTTCACTTGTTGGTTCAATCCCTAGTGGATTTGTTCGAGATACATATGATGTCACCTTTTTGCGAAATGTTTTACTAAAGAAAAGAAAGTAGAATGTGGAAGTGGGGCGATGAGATTTGTGTGACGGTGGACACAGACTAAGTATGGTTATTCCCTGTTGTTTTTTACATGTTTATTGAGGTTTGAAGTGGAATTAACCAGAAAAGGAAACACCTTTGTAGTTGTCTTAACATTAACTAATTTGAGGAGAAATGATAAAGTCCCGAGGCTTTGTCAAGAAAAATTGGGAAAATTTCAAAAAGAAAATTAGAACAAAGATAGGGATTTGATCACTTCGAATTTGGCCAAAGGTTTTGAATTATACTCTATTGCTTGAGAAAATAGCCCAAAGGCATTACATATATATAGTTTCTAACTCTTAGTCAACTAGGAAATAAATAATAAAAGAAAATAATATAATATTCCTAGTATAATTAAGATAAATCCCTGCAATGAAGGAATCCTAACAAGATACTGCAAGAAGTTGTGAGAATTATAATCATAATTATGAGTCTACTTATTTCATCTTGTTTTTCAGCAATATGGTTTAGAAGAATGTGAAACTCAACTGCTTGAATGTTTCTTTCTGTTGATTATTTACAGATTGAAGGAGCCTTTAAGGAGGGTAATAGGGGTGCTAGTATATGGGATGCTTTCTCACATACTGAAGGTTTGCAATACTTTTTCTTAAAAAAAAAAGATATGCTTTTCAATATTTTAGAAGCATCTTGTAGAATTGATCTGTCTTGCATCAATCCATGTTATCAAATATGATATGTAATTTGGTTATCAAACTTAGTTTGCTTTCTTTTTCATTTTCCTAGGAAAAATCATAGATAAAAGCAGTGGTGATGTTGCAGTGGATCATTATCATCGATACAAGGTCAGTACTAACGATATTAGCCACCATTACTTCTATGAACTGTCAAACCTTTTCATTGGCTCTGTTGTGGGAGATTGGGGAGGGGGCCACGGGAAGTAATGATTTTCTGGTCTGATCCACAATTTTCTGGCCTTATAAGTGGACTGTTTTCTTCATTCCTGCCTAGGGGATTCTTATGTGAGACTTCATGTTATGATTATGCATGATAGCCTATTATGTTTTCCCATGAGTAACAGCCAGAGCTATCCATGGTGAACTTAACTCATCAAATGTTCTCTGATTCTAAACTTTCACTTTGAGACCTCGCAAGTTGAAAGATATTTAGTTTGAACAGTTGCAAATCCATTAACTGCCAGTTTTTAGTTTCATATATTTTGTTTATTTTTTGCCAGCATCATTAGTTCACGAAGAGTGTTAATTTTAATATTACAAGTGTTCACTTCTATTATCACTTGTTTTCAACTGTCAGATTTTGGTTTCCTAAATTTAAGTAGTAATGTACAGGAAGATATTGATCTCATAGCAAAATTGGGATTTGATGCGTATAGGTTTTCTATATCATGGTCTCGTATCTTCCCTGGTATGTTTTTCTACTAGAGAGTATAATTTAAGATTTCTGTCTTGTACATAGCTAGTTGTGGAAAACTCTTGCCATCCACTCGGCGAAAAAGCTTGCATCCGCTGAATATCTCCTTCACCCTTCTTTTCCTGCCTGGTCAAGTTATTTCTCAAATGGATTGTAGTTTCTTAGAGCTTAAATACTGTTGTTGAGCCCTTACCTAATGGATTAAACATTTGGATAAATTGGCTGCTTAATATGGTATCTAAACTTGGTTAACGAAGTGATTTTTTGTCAAATTTCTTTATTCTATTAGTTAAACTGTAATAAGTTGTGCTTGTGGTTATGTTTGTATTTCTACTTGTAGTTGTGTTAATCCACATGCAAATGCAATGTGATAGTTCAATACAACTGTTGGTCCCTTACCTAATAGTTAAGTTTTTAGGTCAAGCTACTAATAAAGACAGTTGAACTGTCTTTACTGATGTGGCAATTCATTTACATTGTATAGTAATTAGGAAATCCAGGACATAGAATAGACTTAACAACAAGCTGGTATGCTACATCATTTGGTTGATTTCTTACTATAGTCCAGAAGACATAACTGATCAATGCTCATGTAGAATTGATCAACTCAAGATGTTGTTCTAGTTTAGTGAACTCAATTTGATTATTGATTCATGGTGACAATGAAATAGATAATCTTTATACTCTTCTCTATGCTCATAGATGGCTTAGGAACCAAAGTCAATGAAGAAGGGATTTCTTTCTACAACAATATCATTGATGCTCTTCTTGAAAAGGGTATGAAGCCACTTGATTTCCCTCTAGTTGCAGCAACTATAAATGCTAAACTACTTTTTTGTAGCAGGTATTAAGCCTTTTATAACTTTGTACCATTGGGATCTTCCATTACATCTTCATGAGTCAAAGGGAGGATGGTTAAATAAGGAAATTGTGTAAGCATTCTTCAAACTGTAATTTTGCTTGTTTACAAAATTTTATAATAAAAAATACTTCTTGTAGTGTCATTCCTTTGTTAGATAAAAGTGTTATCCATTTTATTGCATAATGGCTTAAATTGAAAATAGTCTAAAGACCAAGTATTAGTAATGAATATCTCATATGGCTTTCTGGTTAGATACTCTGTAACATGATGTGATTTCAGTTTTATACAATGAGAGATTTCTTTGTTAAATTATTTTCAATATTTTTGGTGCAGAATGAGATTTTCTAGTTTCATAAATAATCTTTAAAGCAGTCTGTTATCATAGGTTGATTATAATGTGGCTTCTATGTCTGGGTATATCCAGGAAATATTTTGCAATTTATGCAGATACTTGCTATGCACGTTTTGGTGATAGAGTAAAGGACTGGATTACAATTAATGAGCCCCTTCAGACTGCAGTTAATGGGTATGATGTTGGGGTATTTGCTCCAGGAAGACGTCAAAATTCATCAACAGAACCATATTTGGCTGCACACCACCAGATCTTAGCTCATGCAACAGCATTTTCAATATATCAAACCAAGTACAAGGTATAATAACCAAAATTTTACACTATTATGCTCTTACTTTGTAATTTTACTGCATTTTGTCCACAATGTGCTGACAATGACTTTGGAGTAACCTAACAGATCTGCAAAGAAAAATATAGATGCTAGAATATCATATATCTCCAACTTTTATTCTGAATATTCTGTTTCTTGGTTTTGGTTACTAGTTTTCCACTCTTTTAAACTACGTTGGATTCATCTAACTTGCTTATTATAATTTCTGCTAGCAACATTAATGATGATCTGAGCTTATTACTGCTGTTGGTGAGTGAATGCACTATGGAAACTAAACTCTTCTGATAGTTTTGCTTCATACTATCCCTCCAATTATTGCTTTCTATATCATTCATTTGAAAAAAAATAAAGAAAGCTAGAATGAATTATTGTACCAAGGATCTTCTTGTTAACCATAGATTTTTGATGTCCACAAGGACAGCCAAACCAAACATTTCAACCTTTATTGTTTGTTCTGCCCAAATACATAAATATTCACTGGATAAAGATTTCTCATGCATGAAAACAATACGAGTGATGCAAAAAAGTTTAGCTAATTCTTTTGATATAATTTTGTACCATTTCTACTAATTTATGTTGTTTTTATAAAACATCGATGAAGTTGACATTTGTATTTTCTTGAATAAATTTTTGTATGAATTGGACAATTATAATAATGACATTCTGGTGCTGTTGCTGCAATTTTAATCCTTCTTGTTTAAGGATAAGCAAGGGGGCAAAGTAGGTTTGGTCGTAGACTGTGAATGGGCAGAAGCTAATTCAGATAAAATTGAAGATCTATCTGCAGCAGCAAGGCGCCTTGATTTTCAGCTAGGATGGTAATGCTTCTTGTATTCAGTCAACATTATTACTTGTTTGATAAGTTTACTAATGCTGTTATTTTCTTTTCTTGATGTATCATGTGCTCTCACAGAAATGAGATAGCTTATAGATTGTGGAGTTTAATCTTTTCACTGCCTGTTTTCTCATCCGTACTCCTTCAACTGCAATTACTTGTTTATGTGAATATTTGCTACTGTAATGAGATATTCATTTCATACTTTTTGTGTATACATGTGAAACTTACATTGGCTAAAACATCAGGGGTTATGTCTAACTTATTCATTGATAAATTTGCTGCAGTTTGTTATGTGTTTTGTAGAATAGTTTATGTTAATTCATTATTAAATGTTCTACTACATTATTATTTTGAAAACCCTTTCATTCTGTTCTTTGCACAGGTACCTGCATCCAATATATTATGGGGACTATCCTGAAGTTATGCGTAAAAGGATAGGTGATCGGCTTCCTGAGTTCACAAAGGAAGAAAAGGAGTTGCTTAAGAATGCCTTGGACTTTGTTGGCCTGAACCATTACACCTCCCGGTTCATTGCTCATACAACTAGTCCTGAAGAAGGTGATTTTTATAAAGCACAAGAGATGGAGAGAATTGGTACATTTACAACAACTTATTGTCAACTTTTCATTGTAAATTTATTTCTTCTTCTAATCTTCTTGCTTGTCATCAGTTGAATGGGAAGGGGGTGAAATCATTGGTGAGAAGGTATAGTGTTCTCTCTTTCACACACACACGCTCACACAAAGGCCACAGGACATTTTTACCTGGTATCTGCTACAAATCTTATGGATGCTTAACGGCTGCGTTTATGCATGACAGGCAGCATCAGAATGGATGTACGTTGTTCCATGGGGCATTCGGAAGCTTCTTAATTACATAGCGAAAACATACAATAATCCCCCAATTTATGTCACTGAAAATGGTACGCATTTTAACCTTTCTCCGGTGAAATAATAATTCAGTTCTGCTACCAAGTATATCTCGCAAACATGCTAAAATAATTTAATTTTGCTACTGGAATGTGTTCTCGAGTTGATAGGGATAACTTATGAAAAATTCGAATCAATTTTGAAGCTATCTCTTTACTGGTAAAAATTTTAGTTTCAGTTAGTAAAATGGTAATCTTCCCTTTTATCTGACTTTCCATTCTCCTCCATTTATAAGGTATGGATGATGAAGACAACGACACATCCCCACTCCATGAAATGCTAGATGACAAACTGAGAGTTCATTTCTATAAGCAATACTTAGCTGCAGTTTCTCAGGCAATTAAGTAAGTCACTTAATTTTTTCTGGTCTACAATTCTCGTGGAAGGTACACGTTTGTCTTTTCCTAACCTTGATGCCTAGTCATGTTACATGGATGTCTCTTCTGCATTGACATTCGCGTTTGTTACATAACATTTGAGCTTATCTAATGTGATTGCAGCTGACTAATTCCGAATCTCATTGCTATGACCCCTTCTTCTTTGCCGAGCTAATGGCACATCTGTCATTTTGATTGTACAGTTAACGCCTTGTTCGTGTTCATGCCCAAATCACATTTGTGTTTCATGCATATGTTTCCTTACATGGATGCCTTTTAGATACGTTTTTTTTACTGCGTATTGTGTGGTAGCTCATTTTACTTCATATTTCTACCATAAAGATAATGCAGTTATATAGAATCAACTTTGCAACATTTGTATCTGCACCTGCACTAGGCTTGCTCACAAGTATCAGTATATATACTTGCATAAACAGTTTATAAATTGTGAATTGAATGTAAAATGATTTCTGTTTATCGCTTTTGAGCTCAGCGATGGCGCAGATGTGAGGGGATACTTTGCGTGGTCGTTGTTAGACAACTTTGAGTGGGCTCAAGGTTATACGAAACGTTTCGGTTTGGTTTACGTTGATTACAAGAATGGTCTTGCCAGGCACCCTAAATCTTCTGCTTACTGGTTCTTGCGCTTCTTGAAAGGTGGTGAAGAGAAGAATGGCAAAGAAGAGTAATTGACTTGTAATAACTGCTAGTCACCCTGCTGAATGTTTTGCCTTCACCGAATAAGAAATTTATGAACTTTCTTAGCTTGTTTAATATATATATATCTATATCTAGTGACCTTTGTGTTTAATGGCATTCTAAGTCTTTCATTTCATCTACTTTATCTGAACGTGTCATAATTGTGCTCGAATATTTTGAGCATAATCAGAATTGCCCAAGTCCACAATCATGCTTAGGATTGGATACCTTCGAGATTGCACCTCAATAAGATTTAACTTAAGATCTACATAATGTGGTTTGAACTTGAATATTTGAATCAATTTAAAATCAATTTATTTGAAAAAATAAATTCATTCTCTAGTTCTTTAGTTTGATCCCAACTCGTCAGAACAAAGCTAACCATAACCGTGCTTTGGCAGGATACACTATTTTAACATGAGTATAGTCTCATATTTGTTCAATCCAATAATCTCTCTATCCATAGCTTAATTTAAAATTAATTTATATATTCATCCAATAATATTACTTATCTCGTTAGCAATACTATTGATTCCACCGACGACTTTTTAGTGACAATACACCTATTTGTATATTCAAACTCCAATAGGACATTATGACTATAATCTGAGGTTAAACCAACTTGATTTGGCTTAGCTCGAAGCATATCCACATCTATTGTTATCAAATGACCACATAAAGTACACAATACACTCCTCATATTGAACAAAATCCCAAAAAACAAGTGATATAAATTGTAGTTAGCAATAGTTCTGGGAAAGGAAAGGTATAATTGATACATACAAATAAGCAGCACCTTCAATGGAAACTGTTTATATTATACAGATATATATACTTTATCCATCCATTACAACATTTTGGTTACAATCAACAGTATGACCTGTGACACTTGATCTTGCTGTTAAACCTACCAATTACATCAACTAAAAAAGGGCATAATTTAGAGCAAAGAAAAGAAAAAGTAAAAATCCAGTGAAGAAATAATCCCCGTTCCGGATCAACCGTCAGCCAAACTACAGCTACATAAATCTTTCCAGCATTATCTGCCTTTCCTATGTGAGGGATCAAAAGTCTGATTTTATGAGCTTCGCTCGCGGTCTTATGTTAATGTTCTCCAAGGGTTTGGGCTGTTCTACCTGGATGTAATCCTTTGTTTTCAGAACCTGACAGTTGGTTAAAACGGGAATTCATCATGAAAAATATCAGAGTTGTGCGGTGTATGGATGAGGAAATAAAAACTGCACAATTGCAGAATGCTCATGGCTTTGCAAATCTCTTGGAAATGAAAAACATCAATGAAAATTCCCGATATTGACTTATACTCAATGCAGGGACCAATTCTTAACTGTATAGCAGTTTGTTTGTTGTTGTATAGAAGGTTTGACACATTTTCATAGACAAAATACACAATCTATCAAACATAAAGGTCAAACGTAATTCAAGTCCATAAGAGTTAGATCAACATACCAGCGTTTCAAAAAACATTCGCGATGCTTCCTTACGAGTTTTACCAGATAATAAGTTGTCCAAAGCCAGAACCTTTCTTCCATGTACAGGTTCCTTCTCAAATAGAGTTTGTAAGTACTTGGCAACAGCCCTACAAGAAAGCATATGAATGGCTGTAAGAACGAAGTAGCTCCTTGTAAAATCAACAATAACAGAGTATGTATAAACCGAATACACTATTAAGATTGAAAATGAATAACATGGTAAAATTGACAACCCTGATAAACATGGTAACTCAGTTGCCCTAATCATCTATTTCATAAGGCACATACTGATAAAAACATTTTGATTGCATGGTAGTAATATAATCAACATAGGATAATTCAACCAGAAGAAAATACACACCTGGTGCGGGAAGACCATCCACTATTCTCAAGAAGGCGAGTGTCTTCAGGACATCCATCCCCATTGTCATAATCTTCGGCTACTTCATCATCATCCACATTCAGAAATTCTGAAAACAGAAATGAAACAAAATCAGCCAACATGCTCAGCACAAACATGTACTAGAACTGGAAGACTTTCAGAGGAAAATAACTCTAGGAGACATCAGAATTCCAAAACAATAATTAAACATCAAGATTCAGAATCAAACCTGTATCATGCTCAACAGTGATGCCTTCAAGTTCCTGTATCCCAAAGGAAAATGGCTATTAAGAAATACCTCAAAAAAGTATCTATGGGAAGCCTCACTTCTATTGGTAGCTATAAAATTTTACAGACGTCTTTAGTTAAATACAAAGAGAAGTCAGACATCCTGGAAATTGCATTGTTTTCAACAAAAACGAGCCAAGTAAAGCACAACCTAAATAAGAATGGGACTCCCTATCCACGTCAACAAGTCTGTCTGTATTACCCACTACTATAATTCTTATAGCATAATAAATATGCAAAATATTATATCACTTGGGTATGTTGTGAAAATAAAACTTAGTAGGTGTGATTTAATATACTAAATTGTATCTAATGAGTAACATGGTACATTTTTTATGATTTCAATGAGGGAGCAGCCTATGCAATGGACAGGAAATATTTATTTTTATTTCCACACAACAATCAAGTGTTTACCTAGATTAGATGAGCGAACAAGTAAGTCATATCTTTTGCAATTGAACAAAAGAAGAAAGAATATAAGGGTGATATGCATGATACTTAAAAGAAAAAGACCAACTAAACAAATGCAGAAGCTACATAAGAAAATCCAAAAAGAAAGAAGATCCTTTGTCCAACTTACACCATGATCTTTGGCAGCAGGATGGTCAGCATCTACAAATATTGGATTTTCTTCATCATTCAATGAAGTATCATTCAACTCTGTATCATGTTTAACTAAATTTGTAGGATCCATAAAAGTTTCTTCACCATACACAAGGTTAGAGCTTGGGTCCAACCTATGACAACCCAATTCGGCAGATGGGAAACGATCCTCATTCAGAACACCATTTGCAGTACAATCTGTCAAGCCATCACCCTCATTTTCAACAATCACCCCAACTTTGCCTTCCTCCAGAGGATGTTCATCCCCTGTTTTCAATTCACTATCAATTGCAACTGTATCTTCTCCTTCAGCAGCATCAACTACTTTCCCATTGCTCGTATCCACTAAAGTAGAATCATCCTTTACAGGTTGAATATCCAGTTTCTGCTCATGTGTAATGCCCAAAGCATCCATCTCAAGAGTGGTTTTATCTTCATCAGGCATGTTCTGAATTTCTATAGGACAGCTAAGCTCTGCAGAGCAATTAGCGGTCTCAGCAATTTCAACATTAGCTCTGTCAATGTCCATTTCAGTTACCTCAGCCAAGGATTCATTTTGCATCGCTTCAAGCTGAGGTGCATCAGTTATAGCATTGGTACTCCCTTGAGCATCAATATCATGAGATCCTAAGTTGTGGCCACCAATGTAAGTCTCCGCATGCTGTGCTTCAACATTAACCTCAGGATCTTTGCTCCCTTCCTCTCCACCTTCTTCAACATTAGACCTAAATGAGCACTCCACATCCTTG
Source organism: Anacardium occidentale (assembly GCA_026122585.1). Lineage (NCBI taxonomy): Eukaryota > Viridiplantae > Streptophyta > Magnoliopsida > Sapindales > Anacardiaceae > Anacardium > Anacardium occidentale. The sequence goes on from JAJEJH010000797.1 coordinate 64,019, forward strand.
GATGGTTCAGAAGAACCATGATTCTCATCAATTTCCAAAACCCTGATTCTGCTTAGATCAGGTGTTTCACAGAGCAAACTCATCAATTCTGCTGACATACCTGAAACATATACAAAACCAACTTATAAATCTCAATGTATATGTTAAAAATTTGTTAATTGCCTGATGCAAATTTGGGTCAATAAATGAAGACAAAGATACAAGCTTGGAAAAGTTATAATTTTACTTCTTGGATGTACAACTTCCATCACATTAATTTTCCAATGAAACTTGAATCCCCAAAATCAGATCTCACATATTTCAACAACTATGTCACAAATTCACAGGAAGAATGCATGATGATGACAATTATTTTCAAACTGTGCACAAACACAGCAGCGAAATGTCGAAATCAAAGAAATCCACTTTTGGCCAAAAACGGTTCAGTGAGATACTATTGATATTTTAATCACAAGACTATGTATTGATATGATACATATCGGCAGATTCCACACACTAAGCTATTGGATATGTAGAATTCCAACCCCAAGAAGGGAAAAAAAAGTGAAAAAGAGAGAGGGGAAGGAGGAGAGTAAGAGTGTCTAACAACTCAATATCATTAAAAAATAACAAATAAGAACCTCTACTCAATTACATAAAAAAGGACAGAGGCAGGTCAGCCAGAGTATTGAACCTTTAGCATTATAACTCACCAGTAAATATGGGTTCACTGAATATTTCATTCTCCAAGAACTGCATCTGAATCATCAAAATTTCAGGGCAAGTGCAAGGAGCTTTTTTCCGTATCCGGCGTATATCTTCAGTATTTGTCAATTGTTGGCGTATTATACTTCACAAGCCAATGCAGATAAACACATCAGAAGTTTATCAGAACAGTTGAGGTTAGCATGAGCGATTACTAGGAGATCATGCAATAAAACTCACCATACTTTGATAAAACTTTAACATTTGGAATCGAAAGCATTCTGAAATGAACTTTGGATACAAGGTAAAGACAACCTAATCACTTCCTTTCACAGCTTCTATAAACCACCTAATTGACATTTTTTTTTTTCTTTTTGTGGATATCTATTCTACTGATGAACTCATCTTTTCATTTTTCTTTAATAAAGTTCAAAAGTTTCTTATCAAAAAGAAAAAGCAATGAATCAAGTTAAGCAAATCTGCAAGGGCATTTTTAAGCCAGTAAGAAAATAAGAGAAGAAAATTTTGCTTCTCAACAAAGAATGCCAAATTCAGAAACCAAATTCCTGACTTAAGAAAGAAGTATGAATAAAATAACTTTGATAAAGAATTATGATATAAAGATAATGGTCAAGACATAAGCTTCAGTAAGTAAAGTAGTTGCAAATAGAGAAACAAGAACATACTCGCCATGCAAGACCATGGTGTCATCCATCAGCACCTTTCTCTTCAAAGCACTAGGTTGAGGTGCAGAACGGGGTCTTTTTCTCGAGGCTACTTCAGGGGCAGGAGGAGTGGGCTTCAATTTTAATACTGAAGACTTTCTTCCAACTGAAACAACAATAAATTCATTTCAGTCACAAATATATTTTTAGAAGCATAATTTACATGACTATAAAATTCCACAACTCTAGAGGGAAATGGCATTCGATATATTGGCCCTTCTAACAACCACAGTACACCAGAAACGTCAAGAACTGTTATCAACAAAGAAACAAATTATTACCTAGAATAGATGATAACAAATCATCATCGTCAGGGATGGAGTCTGAAGTTCTCTTATATCCGGCTACCCCAAAGGACTCAGATGAGTTTAAACTCTCTACAGTGAGTGTACTTTCCGTGTAACTACGTTTCTTCCCTGACACAAGTTTGATTCCAGCATCAACCCCATCACTCCCTGCTAAAGCTTTCTCTGGAGTAGAATTAACTAGCAAATCATTTGGTTTATCAAGAAACCCCTCAGGTACAGAGACTAGCTTTTCTGGTTCAGGCAACTCCAAACACATTGAAATATTCAAATTTTCTGACTGATCATTGGAAATCACATTGTCCAAAAGCTCATATGATTTCTTGTTATCTGTGTAAATTTCTCCACAAATAGAGGGCCCTGATGTCTGATTTTTCTCTGATTGCAAAATGTCTGTCACATGGCACTCTTCACCTAAAAATGTTAACATTTAGTCCAGCCAAGTCAAAGCTTATCAATACAAGAGAATCACATTAAATGACACGAATAAAGATAATTCTACAAACCTTGCACCTCAACATGAGCCATTCTGGATGTCTCTGATGAGTGTGGCTCAACATTATGTCCATACCCGGGAGAAGATATATCAGGTGGACTCAGGTGTGAGCTGCATAGCTTTAACACATCAGACGGCATCTCTTCAAGATCAGTGGGCTTATTTGAAGCCATGGTATCCTTAGGTTCCTGACCAGCATGGCCTTCAGCATCCACAATCCTTGGTGAAGCAGACCCTGGTACAGTATCAGCAAGTTCAGCATCACTGTGAACTTTGGTCCTGGTTGAATCCTGAACCTCCATCAAATCACCTTCTGACACAGCAATGGTACCATCTGGACAAGTTCTATGACTTGGTTCCTGTGCATCAGAGGTGACACGCAAGCAACCAGGAGATGCAGCAGTTTCATCTGACCTATCTCGTTCTTCAGATGTCATATTTGGAACATTCCCACCTAAACTGGCATTTTGCATTTTTTCCATTCTGTCTGAACCATCTAGTGCAGGCATCAAGTCGACAGAGTCACTAAGTGGCTTCACTTGTTTGACCTCCAGACCTCTGACATGAAGGCCATTGTCCTGAGGAAGCATGCACTGAGCAATATCAAAAGTTGAACTATTTTGTAAAGACCAATCCACAGCATTGCCATCTGTATGATGGAAATCTGGCTTACTTAAAGTATTTATGGTGCTCACCGTAGTCACTAACTCATTAGAATTGCGATCTTCTGATTCCAAATGATCATCACAGGCCAGAGCCTCCTGCACGCAGGACAAATTTGGCTCTTGTACCAATCCTGGTGTAGCTGGTGCTTCAGCATACTCGAGAGATTCCGCATGGACACCAAGTCTTTCAAGCTGGTTATAATGGAAAGAGGTAATAATTATGAGACCAAATTTAGAGCACAAATCATCTCCAAAATATTCAAAAAAACAAGATACTAAACAACAAATACAGAAACAACCAAGGCATAACATTAATATTAAAATTAACCTGATTTACATTGTCATTCATTGTTGTGGCTTCAGAAGTCTCATTTATCTGCCCACTAATGTTATCTATTTCCATTGGTGTCAATGGTTTGACAGACCCCTGAGGATCAGCACTGCAATTGGGGAATAAAATTACATCAAGAAACTCAATGTTCTGGATAATTTTATAGAAAAATCAGTATCCAAACACAATGCTAAAGGCCAATTGAGTAACAGCCTCTCTATCATGAGAAAAATCATATCATTGACAAAAAGTTAGAAGGAAAAACAATTAAACTTCCACTCAAATCCTAAAGAACAAGCACATTCAAAATATGTGCAACCTGATAGATTCAATTGCATAATGTGGTGGAGTAAATTCACAGAGCAAAACTATTTTCTTCTTCAAAATATTATGTGTTTCTATGTGTACATCTCCAAGCATACACTAGAAAAACAGGGGGATCAATCACTAAAGAGAGTAATCAGAGCTATTTATCAAACGTGCCAAAAGCAATCAAAGAGAAACAGTTCTAGAATCTCACTTAAATATGTTATTTTTGAAGCTCTTAGCTGTTAGATAATTGACTTATGATATTATAGGTGATAGCTTAGTACAGATCAAAGCCACATAACAAGGTAACAACCACCTTTTCATACCATAAAAAATAAACCTCATGAAAAATATGTGAAAACACATGTCATGAAAAGCATAATCAATGGCAGAATTGAATGGCGATGCACTACATACAGCTTGCACCATGTAATCATAAAATCAGGTATCCAAACAAGGGCATGATCAATGAAGAAACCAAACAGTGCTGTCATAGATATAAAGAGCTTACTTTGAAACCACATCATGCCCTGCATCTGTGACCTTTAAGAGCTCCTGCTTATGATTAATCAAACAATAAATGATCAACACATAAAAGTAGAAATTAAATACCAGCAATGTAGTTCAATATTTCTAAGAAACTTTATCAACTAGCAGCTACAACTCTACCAGGAAGCATATAAAGAAATTACCTCATCAAGGTCTAAACCAATCTGAGATGCATCACCATCACCAAACCGCTCTGGAAACAAATCATAAAACATTTTAACAAGGCCAAAATATATTATGCCAACGACCATTATTAACTAGTCAAAGTGCCCAATCCAAGATGTGATGGGCAGTAAACCATCCACAAGATGACGTGCAGAAGTCCTTACCATCCAATCCAAACTGAGATGTGGAGTAAACCACACCATCCATGGTATCTTGGAGGGTAATTTGCTCCCTTGTACTGATGTGATGATCAACATAGTTACTGCAAAAAGATTTAATTTAGTAAAAAGACATGAATTCTTCAATTGTGCAGCTCAACAAAATAATTTACTATCAATATCTGTTATTAAGTGCAAAACTATCACCCATAGTTATAATACTAAATAGATCATATAAGACCAACATTTAAAACTTGGTTTACTAGTTGATTTTTCTGTCACTTGTCCGGAAAAGGCTACCACAATTAATGGTGCTACAGACAACATAACATTGTAAAAATATCTCCTAATACACTATTTCAACCATGGCTTGCAGACCCTATTCTTACGCAGATAAATCATTACAGAATTAGGCTTTGAGTTTGGTAAATAACAACAAAATTGAAAACAAACAGGAAAATTCTTGGAACTAACCCTTGTAAAATATCATTCTCTGGCAACTCAAAATCATCAAGATCAAAAGTCTCTGGCAAGGTGATAGAGTGATATGGTGCAGTTGATTCTTCCGGCGGCAAATCAACTGCAGTTGAGCGAAAAGCTTGCTTTATCTTAAGCAAAGCCTCACTACAATCATCGAAAAGGTAATTCACCTTTCTAGAATATATCCTCACCACACCAAGCAAAAGATGGCTGGACAATCTAAGTGCAATTGGTACTTCAGGAAAAAGAATAGAGTCTGCTCAAAATGAAAAACAATTATGCATTAGATAACTAAGAAAACAGTTGCTAGCAGAAACAGCAATAAAGAAGCAGAATAGAGATATGACACAAAAATGATACAGATGGAATAATTTCTTTTTTTTTTTTTATTCTGTGATAACTAAAGAACATTCCAAATTGTACTAAACAATAATTAATGAAAGATCAACTGATGAGTGTCGAGTATCGATACAGATTTGTGGTCATTTCTATATTGTTTCGGGTGGAATTTCATGATTTTACCCCTTTTATTCAAACAAATTCTGGATCACGATGTGTTTGTGAAACTTTGCAAGATGTTGGTGATTTTTAAATGCATTTGATGAAAAGCAAGATGAAAGATACTCGGGATGAGGACCTGAGTCAGATTTGAGACGAAGAGGAGAAGGACAGAAGGGCAAGGGATGAGTAGACTAGAGCCATGGCGCTATGGAGTGCAAGAGGCATGAAAAAATTTCAAAGGCCAGACACCGTAGTGGGAGAGATGGATGAAAGCGTGAAACACACGCCGGGGGAAGAATGCAAAAAAAGAAGCTCAGCGTCATGGTGCAATAGAAAAAAAATTCTTGCGCAAAAAGGATTCCTAACTCCTAAACCTAGCATATAAATAACTTGTAAAGAACTCAAAAAAAGGGAGCCTTAAAGATGAATTTGGAGAGCTTTTTTCATGCTTTTTGAACTTGTTCTCACATTCTTTACACAGAAAAAAAAAATCAACTTCAGATTTCTACTTTGGAGAGATTACAGGGAGCTTTACAATACAATTCAAGATTGTTCTTAACTTGGATTTCTTTCTAAACTCTATCATGCCTATCTTGAAATTGTGTGTTGGTTTTTCCTTTATTATGAACTAATTCTCCTAGGCTAAGACTAAGATTAACTAATTCATAGATGTGTAATTTCTTTGACTGTGATTGAAAATTATGATATTTTATGATGAGTGTATATTATATGCTTAATATCTATTACAAATCTGATCACTTTTTAATAATTATGAGTTGTGTGACTGAAATCGAGATGTGATATTGCACAAGTGATTAAATAATACATGTCATGGATTAATTGAATACAGAGAAATATAAATTGATATATGCAATAGTCTTAGACAAAATTAATTTGTGTTGAAAGCTAGTGGATTTCATAAACCAATAAAGCACTTTCGTCTAATTAAATTTTCATAGAGATAAAGTAGGTTATTGGATAGTGAAGTAGGATTAATATTGCTTGAGAATGAGTATTGATTCATTTAGGGAATTTCGTTATCACACAAGTAACATAATTCCTTCAGTCATAGAAACGATTTACTATGAAGTGGATAAATAAACCCGACATCTTAGTGTTTTCTCTCATTGTTTTTATCTTATTGATTAATTGCGGCTTAGTTTTACTTACTTTGATTCTTAATTAGTTTGGATTAGATAGTTTCCATACCCTAATTGATCATCTAGATAAAGTTAGAAGTAATGTTTATTTTAATACTCACTTACACAATCTCATGGATACAACCCTAGGTACTTTCACTTTATTACTTAAAACTAGTATACTTGCTAGGAAATTGATTCTAACCATACACATCATCAACCTCTCAATTTATTGTAGCAAAAGTTAAACATCTAAAGCATTTGTAAATATGCATCCAATCTTTTATATATTTAGAGAAAAATATAAATGTATTAATGTCATCATATCATATAAGTAATAATATCCAAATCAGACCACATTTTTCTCTTTAATTTGACTGTCATGGCTATCAAATAAAATATGTGAGAAAAAATTATTGTTGAATTGTATAGAATTAAATTAGGGATAAAATTAAACTGTATTAGAATTAGAATTTGTAAATATAAAATGAGTTTATTTCATTTCCATTTATAGGAGGTTGTAACACTATATATACATGTAATTTACTCACTATGAATTACAAGGATCACAATTACGTAAAAAAGTTCAATGATATAAGAGCTTATTCCTAATGTTTTTCCTAAATTCTAAAACCCTAATTTCTTTCCGGCGACCATTTCTGGCAAACTCCGATCAAAGCATTCTGGCAAACTCCGATCAAAGCATTCTGGCATCAGATAAAAAATTTGACCACACTAGATTGGTTGTCTCTCTCTTGTTGGCTAGACTTTAGAAGCACATCACCATCTGCCATTGCACGTGCCTCCATGCACCACCTGTTTTTCCAACAAAGTCTCTTTTGATCTCCATATACAACATGCATGACATCTCCCCATTAGCACCAGTAGTCTCAAACATTGCTAGCAAGCACCCTTTTGAGTTCTATAGTCATCCATTGCCAAACACGTCATCACCATCGCTGAAAAAGTGCTTATTGTTAGATTTTCACTCCTAATATGATTTCAGTCTTCTCTTAGCCAACCAGAGCACTTCGCAGGCCTATTATATCCTTGTTGGTTTTGATTTCTCTTAAATTCGTGATTTAACCATGTCATTTGAAGGATTTGACTCGAAATCAAGACAAACTTAAACATCCTTGACACTCACTAGTGTTGAATATGAAGAATATCTCAAGTATCAGGCAAACAAAGTAGTCCTCTTCTATTACTTCCATTGCTCACTGAGGTAATTCAATTGCATGTCTTACTCAGCCTTCTTTTGTAGAGCCTTAGGTCCTTGATTTTGGTGCTTCTGATCATATTTCTGATAACTCTTGTTTGCTTTCTCATTTTACTAATTCTACATCACTACCCTCAATACTCTACCTAATAGATCTAAAATAGATGTTAAAGCAATGGGGTGTGCCCTTCCACTTCCTTCTCTACCTTTGGACTTTATTTATATTTCATATTGTCCTTTTAATCTTCTGTTTGTTGGGAAACTTGCACACTCCCTAAATTGTTATATCAAGTTTAATAATGACTGTATTGTTATATAGGATTGAAGCACGGGACAGATAATTGGCGCAGGACATGAGTCACATGACCTTTATCATCTCAAAATCGTTTGCGTCATCCCAATTTATTGAAGCTTTAGCGAATGGTCTCAGGTCTATCTAATTTATCATCTTTAAGTTGTAAGTCCTATCAACTTGGAAAGTACTCTCATAGTTCATTTTCGAAGCATGTCAATAAACAGATTGTGTCCCCATTTGAGTTAATTCATTTAGATGCATGGGGTCCTTGTTATATCCCTTCACTTCTAGACTTTAAGTATTTTGTTACATTTATAAACGATTATGCTTGTTACACTTGGTTATTTTTAATGAAAACTCATCTAGAGTCATTTTCCATATTTGAGTCATTTTGTGTTGAAATTAAGACACAATTTAAAATTATTATTCATGTGTTGTGAAGTGATAATACTCAAAAATACTTTTTTATTCCATTTACTAAATTTATGACTTCCCAAGGAATACTTCATCAATATTCTTGTGCTTATACCCTAGAACAAGTTGGTTGAGTGAGCGCAAAAATAGAACTCTCATTGAAATTGTTTGCACTTAACTTTTTTGCAATTAGATCCCTTTCAGATTTTGCGCAGACATTGTACTTATTGCTTGTTACTTGATCAATCAAATGGCCTCTTCAGTTCTACAAAATAAGATACCTCATTCTATTTTGTTCCCTGGTCAACTATTATATTCTCTTCCTCCACGTGTATTTGGTTGCACGTTTTTGTCCATGTTTATTCCCTTCGTTAGGACAAACTATCTACCAAGTGTATTTTCCTATGTTACTCACGTCTTCAAAAAGGGTATAAGTGCACCCTCCCACAACACATCGATATTTCATATCTGTTGATGTTACATTTTTCAAATCTTCTCTCTTCTTCCTTGTGCCTCCAATAGAAAGCAATTCCATAATTGAGGTCCTTCCCGTGCCTTATATTGCTCCTCTTCCTGACCAATCTCCTGAGTCTATACTTGTACTACAATATTCTCTACCTGCAAGAGGGTTTCCTCTTCCTATAGATGATGCTCTTGTTCCTCTTATAGGTACTAACATTGCACCTGATGATGTTCTTGAGGCTCTTATTAACGAACTTTCTACTTTGGATTCCTCACCTATCACGTACCTACCTCCTGATGATCAATTTTCCATTGCCATTCATAAAAGTATGAGGTAGCAATCCTCATCCAATTTAAAATTTTCTTAGTTATCATAGATTATTTTTATCTTATAACGCTTTTATATTCACAATTTCTTATGTTTCTATTCCTTTCCATATTGATGAGGCATTGTCTAATCCATGGTGGCATCAAGCAAAAGTTGAAGAAATGACTATTTTGCACAATAATAATACTTGGAAATTAGTTGCATTGCCTCTAGGCCAATCAATTGTTGATTTTTGTTGGATTTATATTGTTAAGATTGGTCTAGATGGTCAAGTTGATCAATTAAAGGCACATTTGATCACAAAAGGGTACACTTAGGTTTATAGGTTGAATTATTATGACACATTTTCTCCTATAGTTAAGATGTCTTCCATTTACTTGCTTTTATCTATGACTACCATTAGACAATGACCTCCGTACCAATTCAATATCAAGAATGCATTCCTTCATGGTAAACTTCAAGAAAAAATCTAAACAAAACAACCGTTTGACTTTATTGCTCAAAGGAGTCTAATTTGGTATGCAAACTTTGTCAAGTGAGGCTTGAAACAGTCTCCTCGTGCCAAATTTGAATGTTTCAGTATTGTCATTCAAAAGTTTAAAATGATTCAGTGTGAGTCCGATCATTCAATTTTTTATAGACATACATCACCGGGGCAATGCATTTATCTAGTTGTCTATGTTGATGATGTTATCATCACAAGAAGTGATCAAGATGGCATTAAGCGGTTAAAGAAAAACTTATTCAACCACTTTCAAACCAAAGATTTGGGATTGCTCAATCGAGCTTTAGTATTGTTATTTTTCAAAGAAAGCATACCTTGAAAATTCTAGAAAAATTAGGGATGTTAGACTACACACTATAGACTCTCCTATGGCTTCTAATTCAAAACTCTTACTTGCACAGGGAGAGCCTCTTGTAGACCTTGGAAGATATTGAAAACTGGTTGGTAAACTTAATTACACCTCCATCACATGATTTGACATCTTTTTCCCTATTAGGGTCATTAGTTTCCACAATCTCCATATGATAGTCATTGGGATGTAGTTGTACAAAACTTGAGGTATATCAACGGGGCACTAGATAAAGATTTGTTATATGAAACAGGGGTTATACACAAATTGTCAGATATTTTGATGTTGATTAGGCATGCACTCCATCTGATAGATATTCCACTTCAGGTTTCCATGTTCTTCTTAAAGGAAACTTAATATCTTGGAGAAGTAAGAAGCAAAATATTGTCGCCAAGTTGAGAGAAGAGGTAGAATATCATGCAACGACTTTAACAACTTGTGAGCTTATTTGGTTGAAACAACTAATCCATAAGTTAAAATTTGCAGAAGTATCACAAATAAAGTTACTTTGTGATAATTAAGTTGCCCTCCACATAGCCTCCAATCTGGTGTTTCAAGGGAGGACTAAGCATAAGAAATTGATCATCATTTTATCCAAGAAAACATTTTATCCAGGTGTATTACTACTAGTCATGTCAGTTCAAACAACTAATTAGCAGATATCCTCACTCAAGCTTTCAGGAGTCCTCATATTGCTTTTATTTGTAACAAACTAGGTGCACAAAACTTATATGCTCTAGCTTGAGGGTGATTGTTGAATTGTACAAAACTGAATTAGGAATAGATTTAAATTGTATTAAGATTAGAATTTGTACAATAGGAAATGAGTCTATTTCACTTCTAATTATAAGAGGTTGTAACACTATATATAGATGTAATTTATTCACTCTGAAATACAAGAAGCACAATTAACTCAAAAGGTTACAATTATTAACTAAAGGAAACCCACAAATCTTAAAATCTATTTAATAGTCAGAAAGCGATGGTCCAATCACGTGATGTGAGATATGAAATGTAAACACTAAGCAACGTTAAGGTTACAGATCAATAATGATCATAGTTTAAATCAACAACAACATTGCAAAATTGGAATTAATCAATACAATTCAAAATTGTGCTTAATAAGTGATTTTGCCGCATAGAACTCATTCTATATCTACTTCCAAAAATTCAAAACTTACTATCCTGTTTCTTTAACCTACAATAATGACAGTAAAATACTTGAGAAGACTAACATTATAAATCGAGGAGCCTATCAAAAATAGAAAATTCCATGTCTGTCTTGTGATATTATAAAATAGAAGATTTCGATATACCAAAAAGATCTCAAAAGACGAAAAGAATAAAAAGAAATACTAAATTAACACAACAATATGCATCTATAACATGGCAAGGGGAACAAGCTAATTATACAAGTCCACAATGAGTTACTGTTTTCTTCATTTTGTTTTTGCATATTCTGCAACCTAAAGATAGAGTTTAACAACCTACACTGTAGAAAATATATTATTTTCTCATTCTTTCCTTATAAAAAAAGTATGAGAAGATAACAACAAAGCCAATAATACAAACTCTGCCACCTAAGGTAAGTTCACTATCTTACACTCAGTCACAATAAAAATAACAGAATCCGACAATTTAGCTTTAATTGAGACAGGATTCATTTAATGCAACAATATGCATCTATAACACAAGCTTCAGCAAGGACAGCAAGCTAATTAATCAATTCAACAAAAGTTATTGTTTTCTTCATATTGTTTTCACATATTCTGCAACCTAATGATAGAGTTTAACAACCTACACCATAGAAAATTTATTATTTTCTCGTTCTTTCCTTACAACAGAAGCATGAAAAGATAAAAAGGAATCCAACAATATAAACTGTGCCACCTAAGGTAAGTTCACAATCTTACACTCAGCTACAAAATACAAAAAACAGAATCCGACAATTTAGCTTTAATGGAGACAGGATTCGTTTAACAAAACAACAAAATCCAGTTAATTTAGAGACCAAAAATAAGTTTCTGAAATTGCATAAAAGCAGTAAATTTTAATACTAACCTACTGAGACTCCGATATCAGTATCAGCCACCTGGTTCTTTCGAAGCTTCCTCTCTAAATGAGCAGCTATCCATATAGTCCCTAAAGGCCCTTTCTTGGCCAAAATAAACTGCGAGTAAAACATTTCTCACCCCGAACTTGAAAAAACCTTAGCTTATCATACACTAAAGAACTACTTTTTATTATAAATTATAAGCCCAAAATGCAAGCTTCCAGCTACAAACGCTGTATCAGTTCAGCTTAAGAAAGCCAACGACAAACACTTGACATTCACCACAGAAATCAGACTCCCAAAAAACCCTAAATTATTCAAAACACGAATCTAGATTAAACCCAACAAAATTCACTAAATTAATAAAAAAGGACAGAATTTTCCCAACTAATATCCTTCAAAAACCCTAGTTACCAAAACCGAATTTAACAAACACCCATACGAGCTAAAAAAACAAAACCCTAATCACTCATCCCAAACACCACCACCCTCCTCAAATTTCTCAGCAATTAACCAAACCCGCCCCATTTTCAACAAATTTCACCGGAATTAACACCCACTGTATATCGAATCGCATTGAACTGAGTTCTCAAGTAGAAACCCTAGATTTAAGCAGGGAAAACGACGTCGAGTAAAGCTTCTACCTTTCAGTCGAGCGAGAGATCGGGAGGGACTGAGGGAGCCGAATTGGCTTAAAATTTCCGACAATAATCTAAAATTTTAGAGAGAGAGAGAGAGAGAGGGGGAGAGAAGCGCCTTTGCTTTTGGTTTTTGTTTCCAGATTTTCGGAAGTGATTTTGCTTTCAGTTCGTGTGTAGCTAAGGTGTTTGACTGCCTTACCTGTCACATGATTGGCTGAGATTGTACAGTTCAACCTAAACTTATAAAGAAACCAATTTAAACTATGTTTTGAGAGTTTGAGAACGTATAAAGTATTTATGTTGAAATCAACATTTTCAGACTAAAAGTTTAATTCCTTTCATTAATAAAATATTATTCAGATATTAATAAACTTAAAAAAAAAGTAACTTTTATATGAAAAATACTCTTCTTAATCTATTGACAATATATCGATTCATGCTAAGAGAATTGGTAATACCAGGAGAAATTGATATAAAAAACCTTGGATAGGCTTTTCGATAATGGAATTTTGGGACAGCCAACAAGAGATGATCATAATATGGTTTATAAATCTTTTTGGATAATGAGTCGATTATTTGAGGTGTTTTGTCATTGTTGTCTTACGAAAAATTGATTTTTTTTAATAAAATAATTTGAGAGTTTGAGTCACTTCAATAAAAGAAATAAAGTTTGACCATTTGATAGGAAAAAAAAATGATTAATTTGTATGACTATCATTTGGGCTTAAGCAAGCTTGAAATCCGATTATTTAGTGTAAGAATTTTAGTTTTAGATTTAATAAATTTTTTGGATTTAATAAATTTTAAGTTACGAGCAAGTCTGAATGAAAAACATGTTCATTAAGCTTTTAGGCTCAAACTTGAATAGAGCTTGTTTAAGCCTAAAACCTAATAGGTCAAAAAATTCATTATAGGAAAGGGTGTATTTGTTAAACTTTTAAAACTATAAAAAATTATGAGGGCGTGGTTTGTGGGTTTTTTAAGTTATGTAACATATATGTCAGATTTTTTGAGATGAGCCCATGTGGCCCATTTCCCATTGTTTCTCATATTGGACCTTTTGGGAATAATATTCAAAACCTATCTGCACTGGCCATGGTTTTCTAAAACATACATGTTTTTCAAATTTAAAGGGCCCTCTAAACCTACGCATTTACTGTATCAATCGAAAGATTATTTTTCATCCAAAGTTTAATGAAATGATAAATTTTTATTTTTCAATAAAAAATCAAAATTTTACTTATTTATCAAAAATTAATTATTAATTTTATTGGTTAAAGGACAATTATGTAATTTTGTTTAAATATTATTACAAATATGTATTTGGATTATAAATGTTATTTTTTAAATTTATTAAAGACAAAATAATAATTTCTCTTATTCTTTTAACAATTATTATATTCACTTATATATTTTGAAAATATATTATAATTTCAGTAGTTTGTAATATGATATGTATACTTTTAACTTTTTATATTTTTTAGAAGCGTAATTTTAATTTTTGAAAATATTAAATAGTAATATTGAAATTTTAAAAATTTTATAAACACTCAAAATTATTTTTAAATTTAAAAAAAGCCATTTTAAAATTTCAAAAAACACCCAAAAAAAATTTTCAATTTAAAAAATTACAATTTACCCCAACCATATGTTATTTTATCCTAAGATTATCATAAAGATGGATTTAAGGTATAAATATTATTTTTTTAAACTTATTAGAGGTAATTAGATAATTCTCTTATCTTATTTTAAAAAATAATCATATTCACTCATATATTTTGAGAATATATTATAACTTTAATACATCACAAAAAAATAAAATTTAATGAAAAAATAATGAGAAGATAAATATCCAGTCATTATAAGTATAAAATTTATGATTTTAGTTACTGATTAGTTATATTCTTGTTAAAACTAAATAAATTTATATTTTTAACGATGAATTTTTAAATTTCTTTTTAAAAAACTCACTAACTTATTGTTATTGGTAAGGATAAGTCTGAATTAAATTAGTTTAGCCTTGAAAATCGATTAGACTCAATTCAATTCGACTTAAATTTGAATTAAGTTTAAATTGAAAAAATTAATTTGATTTTAAAATTGAATCAAACTCAAACTAAAGAAATACAACAAGAATTCGTCCTTGTAACAAAATAATTTGTCATTAAAAGTACAAAAATTGTCACAATTCAAGTTTTGTGACAAATTGTGTTTGCCATTGGATAAAATCCCAAAATAATTGACTAAAGAATTTTCAAAAAGTGAAGAACCAAATAAAATATATTTTGAAAATATATTATAATTTTAATAATTTATAATATGATATTTATATTTTTAACTTGTTGTGTTTTTTTTTTGAAATGTAATTTTTATTTTTGAAACTTTTGAAGGGTAATATTGAAATTTTAAAAATTATAAAATCATTCAAAATTAATTTTAAATTTCAAAAAACCACTTTAAATTTTTAAAGAACGCCCAAATTTTTTTAAATTAAAAAACTCTTAAAATTTTAAAAAATTACAATTTACCATAAATATATGCTTTTTTTTCAAGCATTACCATAGAAATGTATTTAAATTACAAAAATTAATTTTTTAAATTTATTAGGAATAAATAAATAATTCTCTTTATCTTGTTTTAAACATAAAATGAAAGCAGTAATTGTAAACAGATTCCAAGGAAGGTCAAAGTATCCTTCCCTAGAACCTGCACCATCTGAAGCTCATACTCAGATCGAAGCCCGGCCAGATACTCGAAGATTCTCCGCTGCTCATTCTGTTTCCTAATGCCTTCCACTGTGGTCGCTAAGGGCTGATAAACTGGGAGAGACCTACCACTGTTATAAATATTAGGAGTTTTTCCGGTCCTGCCGGGTATTATCGAAAGCAGTGATCGAAAATATGAGCCCACTTTATACAGCCGCTGTGTTTGCACAGAGAGACACGGATTGGCCTTTTTTTTATACAGTGGAACTAAAGATTTGTTAAAAGAAAAGGAACGTATTGCTATGTTTTTCACCTTTATCAATTCTGGTTTCTGTTGACTGGTATATTCATGCCGAACTAAATAAAATCAACAAGTTGGTTTATGGTGTAAAAGATGTTGAGTGAATTTTGTCCAGATCTCGCGTTGGAAGTGCTCAAACCTCATCCAGAACTTGCTGTGGCTCGTTATCAGTTATCTTTTACGAGTGCTCTTGGTTCAATACTTAAGATTATAATGCTGTATTCGTATTACTAAGATAATATAGATGTAGGGTTTTTCTTCCTATCCAAACCGCATTTAAAATCGATAAACTATTTATTTTCTTGTATCTCTTCGTATTCTTGCACTAAATTCCCAAATTGGTTTATTATACCTCTCCTTTGATACAAATCTGTCACCAATGAAGTGGGTATTTGCTTCATGATTTTAGCCGTGGATGTCCGGACAAAGCATGAGGCAAAATTTTAAATTTTATATGGAAAATTTGTTTACTCCCTACAAATTCAGTTTCTATCATCTGGCCACCCCAATTTAAAAAAAAAAAAAAAAAACTATTTTTCTAATTTCTTTCTTGTTCTACTATTCATTAGATATTATTTTTGGCCCCTGAATTTTTTAACTCTATCCATGGCGATAAACATAAATTTAAATAAAAAAGGACAAATTTGAAAATATACAACTTTGATTTAAAAACAAAACAAAATTTATACAAACTAATTAAACAAATTGTATAACATCCCATGCCAGCAGTTCGAAATGGAGGAGTTGATGGACTATTTAATCTATCTCTTATTATTATTCCTAAGCCATATATATGATGCTTATACATACTTAACTTTTTTCCCATATTTTATGGACATGAGATTTACTTGAATGTGTTACAAATTGTTTCCCATAAGTAATTTGGCAGACCTCCATATTTGCCATTTCATCTATTTATATGTTTAATTTATCTTTAAATTTAAATGGTTTAATCATGTTATACATATCAATTAATTTGTTTGAATAAACTTGAATATAAGACTAATTCATGTAAGATTAATGTTATAATATTTATGATAAATATCAATTTGAATATCAATAATGATGTATCATCATGTAATTAAATATTATTTTATTTTAATTTAAAATCACTCATTTATATGATAATAAATCATTATTGATGTTTAAATTGGACTTATTATAAACGCAATTTGTTTTGTTGTTCAATGTTAATCTTATTTGGTTCAGGATGTTTTCACCTAATTTTTTGGCATTCTAACGAACTATTCATCGAATGGTGACATGGCATTGAATAAAGCAACCTAGGAAGAAATATTCACAGAACAGGAATAATAGATAAAGAGCGTCTGTCGAATAAAAGAGAGGAAAAAACACAATATTCTTGCTACTTACTCTATTCTTGCTCAAGGGCCTAAAACACAATGTATGGCTTGACAAAGAAGATGCATAAATTTCGGCAACCAAACCACTGCATCACCAAATTAGCACTTGTGATGATTTGACACTTCTTTGCCATGTGTTCTGCCCACCCAGCTTCTTATCACAGCTTTGAAAAGTCAAAATTTTTATACATGATGCGGCATCGTTTCTGGTGGAGGAGAAAAGAACTTTCTTATTATTTCAGAAGTGATGTGGAATTTGGTTACATAACAAACACAAGTGCTGCCCTTTTTTTTTGTTAAGGTGCCCCTTTGCTTTCTGTTTTTCTTCTCCTCACCTGAAGATTCTGGTCAAGTTTCATCCTATGACTGAAAGAAGGTCTGCTGATTCCAGGTGGAGGCTGATGTTGAGTCCTGTAGTTGTAAATATTCACTCTTGGTTAATCAAAATAGTGTGTGTTGACTGTATCAAAGGGGAGAAACTGGGGTTTATATCAGATGTGTTTCTTCCCATATTATTTTTGGGGTTTATTAAAGGTTATTAAACTCTGTAAATTTGAAAATGTTTTTTGATATAATAAATTTCTATCTTGTCTTGCCTTGGGAGAGTGGATATAGGCCTTGAATGTTGAGCCACTATACTTGACTGTGTCATCTTTGATTGTTACGTTTGCAGTTTATTTTTTTTATTTCCTCTTCACTTTGACTCCTATAATATTTGCTATTTGTTCATTCGATAATTTTTTATACTGTTACTTTGCTATAATCAAAATGTAGAGAAGAGGATAGTAAAGAGGGTCTGTAATTCTGTGTGTGTTGATTAAATCAGTCACCAAGCTTGAAATCTCATCAGCACTGCTACTTGCTCTACTCTTGCTATAACAACACTTCTCATCACATCACATTCACACTACAACATTATAATATCAATCCCAACAATCATCACTTGAAAAAAAAAAAATTGTATCAACCAGCACAAACACACTCTTTCCTGAAAAAAAGAAAAAACTGCATCAACCAACACAATATAACAAGAAGCTCCATTCAGAAATTACACCGTACTACTAAGAATAAACAACTGTATCAACCAGCTCAAAACACACTCCTCCTTGAGATATCTCAAGAAAGACTGAAAAAACAACATTAGTTATTTCCTTCCACGATATTATTTTGATGCCAGTATTTAGCTTTCCCCTCAACTTAAAGAACCTAGCAATTGATAAAGGTTTCGTCAAAATATTTGTTACTTGAAATTCAGTTGGTACATATGGAACTTCAAGTACTTTGGCAGCTATCTGTTCTCTCATGAAATGTACATCCATTTCTTTACTTTATTCTACCGTGAAGACACAACATTTGCAGCAAAAGCACCAAGACTCATGTTATCGAACCAAACAACAATAGGATTAATATATGTGACTTGGATCTCTTTCAACAAATGCCTTGTCCATGCAATCTCAGTAGAGACCTGACTAAGAATTTAGTAGATGACAAAGAAATAAAATTTTTGTTTCCTAGAACTCCATTGCACTAAATTAAACCCCAAAGTAAACACAAAAACCACAGGTAGACCTCCTATCACCAATATTTTCAGTCCAATCGGCATTAGCATAGGCCTCAATTTTTTGAAGATATGAGCTGGTCGAAACAAAACAACATTATTTATAGAGCCTCTAATATATCTCAAAACCCTTTTACGTGTCTGCCATTGTAACTTATTAGGAGAAAAAAAAAAAATCAGGCTTTGTCATTGTCAAGTATTAGTGCTCCTATAAAGGGTAGGGTTCTCAGAAGATTCATTATCCTCTACATAAAACTTAATACTTGTTGACAAAGGAGTTGATATTGATTTTGCCTCACCCATTCTTGTTTTTTGTAACAATTCTGAGGCATATTTAGACTAATTTAGAAAAAAAAAATCCCTAAATTCCTCAAGGCTTCAAACCCCAGAATATAACTCAACTCCCCTGGTCTTTTAAGTGCGAACTTACTATTTAAATATGTTACCAATTCATCTATGAATTTTGCATCTGTTTCCAGTCAGCAAAGTGTCATCTACATATATATTAATGCATAGATTCTCAACTGCTCTGTATGAAGAGTAAAGAGACTACTATTTGAAGTTATATTACTAAATCCTTTGTCAAATTGAGCCCTTTCATGTTAACTTTGACCATTAGATTTTATGATCAAAGGACTATAAGCGATGAAATTACCAAATTTACGAGGTTATTGATGATTTATGATATCTTAAGGGTCTTTCTGATTTTTTTTGGAGCAAGAAGGGACGAATAGTAATTTTTTTGTTGTCATTTTACAAAATTTTATATATGGTGACTATTTCGTATATTATAGTGCCATAAAATAAAAAAAAGTTTTAGCAATATTTTACATTTTGTGAATTTTTAAGTTTTAATATGTACATGTTACATTTTTCTTGGATAAAATAGAAACGAATAAAACTAAGAGCATCCATTAATAGTTGACTGAGAGCATCCATAACGGATGGCTTCATGTAAGCCCCCATACAACTTGGGGGTCATTCTGAGGTATGCTGCTTGTTGACTCTAGATACTATTGATCACCTTCACAGTAGAGTTTTCCTGAAAGAAAATAAAGAGGTAAATCCCTATATTATGAAAACGAATTAGCTCAAACTTGAATATTTGAATCAATTCATATTCAAATAAATTATTTAATAAAAATGATCTCAATTTTTTATTCGAATTCATAATGTCTAATTTAAGTTTAAGATCGTTTGAGTTGGTGTACAATATCACCAAAGGACTACCGATTAAATAAATAATGTTGTCAATGAAAAAAATAATTCTATTTGAGAGATAAACAGTATTACTAGAAGAATAAACAAACTAAACTTCAGTCGATCTATCAATTTAGATCTTTAGTTTAAATTCAACTCATCCAAACCGAATATAGATTAGACCCCAAATTAATTTAATTTGAATCTTTCCTATTTGATATCTTACCAAACACGAAGAAAAGTTCTATCAATAGATAGTTATTGATGACATTTCCTTGTCGTTGATATTGTCAAATTCACATTTGTTTTCAACGTTTGGTGCTGGAGTTGGCAATCACTTGGCAATATTCTATTTTGTTTTATGGGCAGCTATTTTTTTAGATGGCAAACATCCTCTAATAATGTTAAAGTATAATACGGCATCCCCTAATAATGTTAATGTTAAAAAATGTTATCTCAATGGTATCTTTCGAAGACTTTTTAATAAAAAATATATTATATGCATTTAAAATATTAAGTGTTAATGATGATGTGTCACCATATCATATTAAGTATCAGACACGGCTGTGGCTAGGCTGCACTATGACATGCCTTATGTAGCACGGCTTGTTAGGCTGATGGGTTGTGCTAAGCCAAAACCCACAAAATTGCAGGCCAGACTTCTTCAACCTTGAACCGCACATTATTTACCGTGCATATCAAGAACACTATCGATTAGCTAGAGGGATTATTTTTATATGAAATTTAATATATTCTTACCAACAATCTTAGATCAATGGAAACAATATAATGTAAAGAAAGAAAACTTACTTGATTTTATGTTGGTCAATGAAAATCAATTACAAGTTTCATGAGTATATACAATTTGTTGATTAAGACTAATATTAATATAAAGAAAAACTAATCAGAACTCTTTAACAATGATGCATGCGTGCACAGTGACATTGACCTACTACAATATCTTAAGTTTTCTGAGTCGCTAAGTTTATATTAAAAAATATGATTTTATATGTTATAATAATAATAATAATAATAATATCAATTTTAGGAAATATATATTAATAAATCACTGGCATCGATCCTGATCCTATCAAAGTATGTGAAAACAAATATACAACTTTTAGCCGTCTCATCCTATAAATTCTAGGTTTGCATTGGTAAGGAAGAGCACTGGTAAGAGAAAATTCTAGGTGTGCATTGGAAACGAAGAGCACTGGTAAGAGATAACTGATAACAAGATGCCTACATATGAGATCCCAGACAACTTGAATGCCGATTCATTCAAGTTGGATGCAAAGGAAATCACGTGGGAAAATAATCGAAGTTGGAAGCGGACTTCCATGAAAGAAAATGGGTATGTAATATATATAAATTTTGTTATTGTACCTTAATTTCCTCTAACTGGGAGGGGCCGGCAGATTCCACCCAAACTGACTCTGATTGATTTTATGATTTCGTTCCAATAAATCGAGTTCAAATTTGAATTTTAATTTAAAAGTTCGATTTGAAATTTGTTTACTTGTTTATCAGGGATATTGGTTATCCCATTGGTGATGCTGTTTACGAAGCTAAAAGAACTCAAATTTGATTCAAATATCATATCTTGATAAAAAATTCATTGGATGACTCCACCCCTACTGACTAAATGTAGGAAAGTTGTCTTTTGACAGTGGCGCTCAAGTGGAGGTGGCTGAGGCGGTGGAAATATATTGGCTTATGGTGAAAAGGAATTTCCCCATAAAAAAGCTCACCCCAAGGACTTCTTACAAAGTTTCATTTATCTTAATGAAGAAAGAGGATAATATGGGACTTGACCAACCAGTGAAACTGAAGCTCCTCGTGCCCAACCAAGAGCCAGTTGAACGAACACAAGACTTGAGTTCTATGCCGGTAAATGAGTGCACAGAGATCCTAGTTGGTGACTTCATAATTCCTTGTTATAGGTCGGGCTTGTGAAAATCTATATGGCACAGAGAGATAGAAAATATATGAAGAAAGGACTTGTCAAGAAAATCCTCATTCAGCCAGTAAAGAAGAATTGGAAGGAGCTTAGTGGAGAGAATAATTGGGATGGTCTCTTGAATCCTCTCAACGTTGACCTTAGCAAGCTTATAACTGGTTATGGTGAAAGACTTGATGCTATTTATGACAACATAATTGACGATGCAAATTCACCAAGCTATGGACTTCCCATGTATAAAGAAAAAGAATTTTTTTCTAAAGCCAGACAAAGGCAAAGCAAGCCAAATATACGAAGTGAAAAAGTACATCTATGCATGGGTGAACGTTTCTTTCGGAGTCGAATCGTTAGTTCTACCCATATCCGCTTGGATTGGTTATGTGGCTGTGGCTACTGATGAGGGAACGAGGTTGCTAGGAAGGAGAGACATTTTGATTTGCTGGAGAGATGCTTACAATAACGCAGTGGGAAAAGAATGCTAGTTTCTTGCCAACCCATGCCAAAGTCATATATCCGACTGTCCCTGAAGCTGGGGTGCATAGTGGATTTTACTCCATCTACACAGAGCCAAATTCAGAATTCGATAACAAAAGTGCCAGAGACCAGGTAATGTTTTAAAATAAAGAACAATGATAAACTCTTTCTATTATATTTATATCATTACAAGTACATATGTCATTCCATTACTGTAGGTTTCATAACTAGTCATTTTTTATTTTCCATTTATGCAGGTTATAGAAGAAGTTAAGAACTTGGTAAATTTATATAAAAATAAGGAAATGAGTATAACAATAACAGGAATCAGTTTAGGCGCAGCTGTTGCCACATTAAATGCAGCTGTTGCCACATTAAATGCAGCTGGTATAGTTTCCAACGGATACAATAAGCCTGATCCTAATCCACAAGATAAAGAATTTTTGCTTACAGCGTTTGTGTTTGGGAGCCCTAAGGTGGGAGACATAGTCTTCCAAACTGATATGTATCCAAATTCAAGTCTAATTATGATTTCGAAAATATCATCATCGATCTATGTCTTGGTGCCTTCAAATTGTCTCTTCAGCAAATTGAAGTTGTTTCAAGCCATCAAGACAAAAAAAAAAAAAGCTTATTCGGGTTTAATTGAAGCGTTCGAAAGAAATTTTGGATCCATTCGTACAACTTTTCCCAAGGCCTTCGACTCATGCTCGGGACTTGCAAGATTCAAAAACGACACACA
The DNA here is from genome assembly GCA_026122585.1 of Anacardium occidentale. NCBI lineage: Eukaryota > Viridiplantae > Streptophyta > Magnoliopsida > Sapindales > Anacardiaceae > Anacardium > Anacardium occidentale. The sequence goes on from JAJEJH010000797.1 coordinate 87,096, forward strand.
AAAGAGTCAAAATTTATCAAATGACTTTATACGAAGCCAAAGAAAAAAATAGAACTCAATTCGGATATGAATCGAGCTGAAAATATGCGAAGAAAGAAATGTCGCAAGAACATGCTTATGGTGCGGCATAATGCCACAGCGCGTGCATTCTGCTGCAATTTCCCATTTTTTAGCCTTTTCAAGCCAATTTGCATGCTTCTGATTCTAGAAATTTTTCAATGCTCCAGTCTTGATGTTTTTGGATTTCTAATGACCTTTAATACGAATTCGAATACTGCCAACCTTCCAGATTGAATTAAAAAAATCAAGTTGCAATTTTCGAATCCAAGACACTTTAAGGAAAAATACAAGCATGCAAGATATAATTTTTTAGAAATCGTTTATATTTCAAATTTACATTGTAATTATATTTTATGTGACTTTAATTAGTCTTGAATCTTGTCTTTTTCATTTTATTTTTATTTAAGCAACTTGTACCCTAACTTAGGTAACTAAAGTTAATTTTAACCATAGTTTGTACATGCCTATAAAAGACAACATTTTTATTGTAGAGGAAGCTTTTTGATGAAATGAAAAATTAGAAAATTTTCTCTTTGGTTCCATAAAACTTTGGTAGCTCATGTGAATACGTATTTTTCTTTATCCAAATTTCTATTTGTAAGAAGGAATTTGGTGGTGGAAGAACCTTGATGGTAAAATTTTTTTTATCTTTGGTTCACCCTCAAGTTGGTGAAAGAATCCTTTATGCTTGAAGTTTGTTTTCTTACAACATTTTAGCTTCATTTTCCTACCTTTCTTTGGTTATTGTTTGATGATATTGGAAGGTTGGTTGTTGGAGATTTGAATTTACTTTTAGCTATACTTGTAGTGGATAGAATTTAGGATGAATGTGACATGAAATATGTATGGAATGACATGGTTTTGAGGCTTGTTTGATGCTAGAATTTTGAGATGATTTTTATGAATATTCTCATCACTAAAAATACAAAAAAGACATCTTATTATTGATCATCTGGTATCAGAGCTTCAAGATTATTTTTGGAGTGTGTTTAGGATTGAAAACTTGAATAAAAGTGTTGATTTTGGTGACTGAAAATTCTGTATGTGAGTTCCTTGTGTGGCTGCTGGAAATTTTTTTACTTAAGGCTGGAAATTGATGTTAGGAGGAAGAAGATAACCGTAGGGGAGGGAAAAATTTGTTCAAATTTTTTTTTAGTTTGGCTTTGTCTTCTTAAATGCATTTGTCTTCACCCTCATCAATGTAATGCTTTCTGTCTTGTGAACTAACACATCCAGCCACCTTAGCATTTATTAGCGCAAAACCCTTCTCTCCATTGTCTCCTCCAAGTACATTCAACTTTCCACATCACCACACATTAACCACTAATTTCACTTTTAATCTCTCTCACTCCTACCATTAAGCCTAATCACCCTAATTAATCCTTAATCCACTCTCACACTCAATTACCATCCTACCCTCATCACAATTTACTTAAATAGTCTTTTTTAAAATTACAAAATTACCTTCATTATCCAAACCACACTCAAGCCCAAGTAGTACCCTAACCCAATCCCATACTTTAGCCAAACACTTGACCCAACCCAAAAAAGAAAAAAAAAAGAGTTTCCATTCCCGGAGTTACTGTTTATTCCCAGAAAATACTATTTACAGAACCTTAATTTCACCTTTTTTAGAGTGTTTTATTCTCACATTATCCAAATTTACCCATGGTTGGTACAAAAACAAAGTTGGAGGTCCAAATTCAAAGCAAATGAGATAGAATGCATGGGAAATTTAATGAGCTTGATAGACTTGTGAATGTAGTATCTAAGCAAATTTCCCAATTGGTCCAAAGCCAAGTTGAAGTGGGTGATAGAAATTTGAAGATGGGTGTGTCCAAAGCTAATAAGTTAGAACCAAGAAAATTTTTGCATTGTTTGAAGGAATTTGAGATGATGTGTGAGTTTATGGAGTGGTCGGATGATAAGAAGTTCAAAGTTGCCATTGTGAGGCTTAAAGGGCATCCTTTTTTTATCTCTATGGTGGGAAATATTAAAAAAACAAAGAGATTGGGAAGGAAAGGAAAGAATCAAATTTTGGGAGAAGATGAAGAAGTTAATGAAGAATTACTTTCTTTCAAAGCATGCTTTGATGGTGACAGAAAAAGAAGAGATCACCGAAAAAGTCCACTTATCCAAGAATACTTCAATGATAGCCCAAGAAGAGGATGGGATTGGACATGAAATTGTCTTACATGGAAGTGAAAATGAGGCCAATGAAAAGGTTAATTCCATGGCTGATCTTGTAAATAAACAACATGATGTGCATTGTGAAGTTTTTATTCCACTTGTCAATGAGGAGAAGAATGATTCCAAGGTGGAAAATGTAATAAAGCTTGGTGATGAATCCAAAGAGCAACTTGAGAAGGATTTGATAAGTGAAGGTGGAGTTCCGGATTTAAGGACAAATCCTCTCCAACAAGAGGAGTATGATATGTATCTAAATCCGAGTCTAATTATGATTATAGAAACATCATCATCGATCTATGCCTTGGTGCCTCCAAATTTTCTCTCCAACAAATCAAAGTTGTTTCAAGCCATTAAGACAAGAAAAATGAGCTTATTCGGGTTCAATTAGAGCGTTCGAAAGAAATTCTGGATCTGTTCGTATAACTTTTCCCAAAGCCTTCGACTCATGCTCGAGACTTGCAAGATTCAAAAACGGCACACAAAAGAGTCAAAATTTATCAAATGGCTTCATACGAAGCCAAGGAAAAACATAGAACTCAATTCGAATGTGAATCGGGTTGAAAACAAGCGAAGAAAGAAAGGCCACGAGAAGACCCACGTTGTACGCACAAGTAGCAGCACTGCACGCTGCAGTGCGCTACCTTGCAGCGCAAGCAAGCGTGCAGGCCTGCATGCGTTGTGCGTGCTCCTGCGCGCAGCATGCTTATGCTGCGACATAATGCCGCAGCGCGTGCATTCTGTTGCAATTTCCCATTTTTCAGCATTTTCAAGCCAATTTGCATGCTTCTGATTCCAGAAATTTTTTAATGCTCCAGTTTTGATGTTTTTGGATTTCTAATGACCTTCAATATGAATTCGAATGCCGTTGACCTTCCAAATCGAATTAAAAAAATCAAGTTATAATTTTCGAATCCAAAACACTTGTTACGAAGATAAAGGATAAAAGAGCTAACGCCAAGGACTTGTTACAAAGTGTTGAACCCTTAGTGTTTTGATGATTTTGAAAATATATTAAAATTCATGAAATGATAAAATTACCCTTGGCATGAACTTGGTTCATGATCAAAATCGGGCCAAAAGCTTGTTTTGCAGGAATATCTATACACATGCCTGTGGTGTTTGAAAGAAATGATATTACACTTCCGTGCAATGTTCATACACAACCGTGTGTGTAAACTATAATGTCACACAAGACAGGGCAATACTAACACACGCCTATGTACTGAAGAATTGAAGCTACACACGACCGTGTGCTTGATAAACACGAGCGTGTTGTGCTCAAAGCTGGCACACATGACTGTGTGCAGGAAATACATACAATCGTGTGTCAAAATAAAATGATACACATGCCAGTGGCATGTTGCCATGCCAAGCCAAGACAAATGACAGGGGCAAAAGACACGGTTGTGTATTAGAAACACACGCCCGTGTGCAAGGCTAAAATCTAGCTGTATGTTTCTTGTGTGATGACCGTGTATGCATCCTGTGCTACCTCTTAGAATCTAAAGAGTCATGTATGAAAAAGTGACACACGACTGTGTGAAGAAGACACACACTTGTGTTAGCACACAAATTTGACTGTTGGGCGCACTTATTGAGAGAAGCATGATCGTGCACAAACAAACACACTACCGAGTGTCCATGCAAAATTTTCTAATGGCTCTCTGATCAGCTTTCCAACGGGCATTTAATTCTTCAAGTATAAATAGGGAGCTGATTTGAGTTTACAAAAGGAGAGAATCAAGCAAAATACTCACATCATCTCATTCTCTTATTCTTGTCCACATTTTCTTTCATTAGAATTATACTGTAAATCATTTGAGAGATTTTGAAAGCTTATTTTTGTATCAGCCTTGTGAGACAATTTTATTGTAAATTTTTTCACAAACCCTTGGACGCAATCCCATGAAACTAGTGTGATGTGTAATCCCTGTTAAAACTAAGTTAAGAGCGCAATCCTTGTATCAAAATTCGTGTAAGAAAGGAAAAATCTCTTGTGTCAAAACTATTATAACTTTGGGGTTGAAGTTAGTGGAAGGAAATCTTCAAGTGGGGTTGCTTGAAGCAATGGACATAGGAGGCGTGGAGAAGCTTTGAACCACTCTAATGAACAATTTATATCCCTTACTCTCTTATTTTTGCTTATTGCTATATATGATTTGATTGATTTTTTGGTTGATTTGAATAAGTTTAAATTAGTTAATTGATTGTGTTGATTAGTTGAGTTTGACTAAAAAAATTCAAATTTATAAAAGTTTTTGAAATAACCTAGTCACCCCCACTAGGTTATTTGCCATTTAGTATTGGGGTTTAACAAGAAGTTTCATTTATCTTAATGAAGAAGGAGGATAATGAGTTAACCAATCAGTGAAGCTAAAACTCCTCCTAACCAATGAAGTGACAATTGAATGCACAAAGGATTTGAGTTCTATGCCAATAAACAAATGGACAAAGATCTAAGTTGGTAAGTTTATAACCCCTCATGATCATGTGTTTGAGGGCGTGGAAATCTCTATGGCACTTACTGATAAAAAATATAAAGGACTTGTCGTCAATAAAATCATCCTTTGTCCAATAAAGAAGAATTAGAAGGAGCTTTGTGGAGAGAATAAATGGAAAAAACTCTTGGATCCTTTCAATGTTGACCTTAGCAACTTCATAATTGATTATGGTGAAAGACTTGATGCTATTTATGACTGCATAATTAAAGGTGCAAAATCACCAAGGTATGGACTTCCCATGTACAAAGAAAAAGAATTATTATCTGAAGTTGGCCCAGACAAAGGCAAAGCAAGACAACTATACGAAGTGAAAAAGTATATCTATTCATTGGATAATGCTTCTTTTGCAGTGCAATTGTTGGCTCCCAACATATCCACTTGGATTGGTTATGTGGTTGTGGCTACTGATGAAGGAAAGAAATTGTTAGGAATAGGAGACATTTTGGTTTGCTGGAGAGGAACTCTCAATGTTGCAGAGTAGGAAAAGAATGCTACTTTGTCACAAACCCATCCTGAAGTCAAATATCCCTCCGTCCTTGAAGCTAAGGTGCACAAGGGATTTTACTCTATCTACACAGAGGTAAAGGCGAACTTAGAAAATAAAGAATGTACTCAAGATAAGGTAAATTGTAACATCCTGTCCAATACCTGACCCTTTGTCAGGATGTTATTCGCTTTGAACACAGTCCATCACAATCTTGGTTTAGGAGCTCCACTCAGAATTACTTTAGTACCTATGTATTCTGTAATCATAAAATAGTTATTTTTTATGTAGGTTATTGAAGAAGTTAAGAATTTGATAAATTTATACCAAGACAAGGAAGTCAATATAACAATAACAAGATACAGTCTAGGCGTAGGTCTTGCAATAACAGAATTTATACATTGAACGCAACTGATATAGTTTCCAATGAATACAACAAACCTAATCTTAAAGAATTCTTGGTGACAACCTTTGGGTTTGGGAGCCTTAAGATCGGAGACATAGCCTTCCAAACTGAATTCAGTAAGCATATACTAGAGAGGAAGCTATGTCTATTGCGCATTGAAAATGACATGGACACCATCACTAAGATTCCACCAGGAAACTATGTTAAAGTGGGAAATGAAATAACGTTTACCCAATATAGTGCAAGCTCAAACGAGTATGGCAAGAAAAGAACGGATCATAGTTTGAAGAATTATATAAAAGGATTTTGCACATTTCCATATTCCTCGCCCAAGTTGCCATCAAAATCTGGGAATGTGTGGAAGAAATTTAAAAAATATTTTGTTACCACAACAACAACAAATATTCAGCAGTCTTCATTTAATAGTATTACTCACAGGTATGTCTCAAGGATAAAATGATATTTTTATTATTATTTTTATTATTGTTGAAAGTGGCTAAGGGTTTCATTATTTAAATTGAAAATTTAAGCTAACAAACGGTCACATATAAAAAGTGCATACCTGTTCATCCGATGTTATATTGGATAAGTTGATAACGTGTCACACTGAAAAATTTGAAGTAGCGTACAGTTGTGCACGGAGGATGCACGCCTATGTAGATTTTTATCAAAATTTTATAGAAGGCACATTATGTGCACGAAGGATGCACGCCTGTGTAGGTTTTTTTCAAATTTTTATAGAAGGCACATTATGTGCACAGATTATGCACGATTGTGTAAGTTTTTTTCATAGTTTTATAGAAGGCACATTATGTGCACAAAGAATGCACGCTTGTGTAGGTTTTTATCAAATTTTTATAGAATGCACATTATCAAGTTAACAAGATCATTATCCCATATTCAATTTTCATTCTTATCTTTTAAGAGAGAGTTTTTGTGTGTTGTGATTAGAGAGTCGGCGTGCGACGACGAAGAAACTTTGGGCACCTTTAGAAGGAAATAAACTGGCTTCAGAATCTTCTGCATCGTCCAGGGAAGTAGGAGTAAAAGATTTATGTTCGATTTTCTAGGTAGTCTGAGATATGAACCATGTTTTATTTGTTTGTTGAGTGACTATGTAATGTGTGCCAGATGAATATAATGATGTGCTGAGATGTATTAAGTAAAAGAACTGATATGCATACAGACAAAATAAGGAGTTACAACTTCAGACAAGATTCTGCTGCATGAATTCGTAAACATGTTTTCTAGATTTGTAGCTTGTACCTTGAGATATCCTGAGTGTGATAATGTTGTATTGTTTGGTTAAGAAAAACTATACAAAATGCACAATTTTTACCATATAATTCCCATACCATTTTTTTTCCATTCTTTTATTTACTAACTAGGAGACTAGTATAGTCTTAAGTAGGTAACTGTATTAGTTCATCAAAGTTGACATTTATTGGAATTATTCTTGGATTTTACTTAGTATCTCTTATTGTATTTTAGTTTATAGTTTTGCTGTGACTTAAGGTTTCAAAGTTTCTTTCAATTCTTTTTTCTTCACCTTAGTTACAGTTTTTTTATAAAAACTTGAGACATATACTGGTGTTGCTATGAGTGGTGAACTTGTTTGTGAATTTATTGATACTAGTCGAAGATCAGAATTTAGAATTATTATTGTAGCTGTTGTGATGAAGTTGATCTGCTGATTTTAATATGGAGTGCTGAAATTGTTAGTATTAATATTGCCAATAGAGTTGTTTTATTGGAGTGTTCGGCTAATTTGTTTACTAGGTTGCTGGACTGCTTCAATTGCTTAATTTGATATTCATTTCAAGCAGACATAACATCGTCGGTATTATAAAATCCCTCCTAACTCAACAATGGAACCCCTCAATCATCGTGCTCATACATCTACTTCCCCTCAATCTTCTGAATAAGGCTAAGTTCACCAAAATGAATTAGATATTAATGAGTTTAGGGACAAAGTACAATAGCTGATGAGTTTGCTGTTGAATTTAGGCCAACTGCACCGAAGCCAAGGTTTGGTGAATTAACAATTTCCTCCTTTTCTGTTTAAAAAGTCTAATTTTTCGTCCTTGATCTACTTCCTGTTAATAAATTATATTTGGTTTAAGTGTGAATTGTCATTTTATATTTTTTAATATAATGACAAAAATACCTTTAATTACTATTTAATACAATTTCAATTATCAATATGTCCTTAAATTTTATAAAATTATAAAATACCTATTTCGAAAATAGATACTAAATTGACCTATTATTATAATTTATTATTTTTCTTTTATAAAAAAATAAAATTTTCCTTATTTTTTTCATTTTTATTCCTTCTCCTCCCATCATCTTCAGTTCTTTACCACCAACCGCTAGTTATCCTCTGTCTACTCCCTTCATCTTCACCAACAAGATCATTGTCAACCATTCTCTTTCTACCATCTTCATCTTCAATAGCAGCACCATTGCTGCTCATTCTTTTTTTTCAAGCTTTAATCTTCACCACCAACTTTTGTTAATCTTTTTTCACTTCTCATCATCTTAACTAACTATACCACCAACCATCCTTCTCTTTCAATCATCTTTACCATTAACCATTATTCTCCTCCAGTCATCTTTACCATCAACCATCCTTCTTCTCTCGTCATTTTCTTCACCACTTTTTCATTTTTTCAATTTCGTAGAAAAATCTCTCCATAACTCTAGTTTTACGTTTACTTGGAATGAGAAAAATTAGGAGAAAGAAAAGGAGATGCCCCAGAGAGAATTCCTATTGCATGAGCAGACATTGTTGAAGCAAATTTTCTTTCCATTCAGTGTATATATTAGGCATTTATCGAAAATAAAAACAGTAAAAGAATCGTACCTACGGGGCCTTCTAACAAGTCAACCCACATGCTTTTGCGAGTATGTCCACCAATTTAGCTTTTTTAATTTTTTAAATAAGTTTTTGAAGTTAGTACTTTATATACCTTCTAAGATTAAGACAAAGGAGGACAATACCTTCGAAATTAAAAAAAAAAAATTATTTTTCCCCTTTCCTGATTTCCATTTGTGAAGAATGATTTAAAAAAAAAAAAAAAAACTGCAGAGTTCTGTTATAACAGAAAAGTGATGCTGTCAGGAAAGTTAATAGGGACGACGTCGTTTTGCTTTACCCTTATTATTTCATTTTTCAGCAGCAAGGGTTAAAGTTGTCGAGTGGATATTTTTTCTTCTCAGCTAAATATTTCTTCATCTTGACTCCTTTCACAGGCAAGTAAGCAAAGCAGAAAAATCTAGCAAGTTGCCGAACTGGAATTAATCTCAGTGGTTGATTTTTTGCAGCAGTTAGGAAGGTGTGGTGCAGATTTTTCTTTACAACTGGATTTTTTTTTTAACATGAGTAGATATTTTTTTTCTGGTTTTGGGTTGCTGTTGTTGATATAAATAGTCATGTAAAGTTTCTTTTTGACATTGAAAAATCAGAAGTAGACAGACATGAAAAGGCTAGAGGACTGTAATTGCTTTCTTGGTGTTTGATTGAAATAAAATTGAAGTTTTGAGGTTTATTCAGAAAACCTAGATCTGAATCTTTCCTGTAATTTTTTTTAATTTGGTATCAGAGCTATTTTGACAAGCGTCGATTGAAGATGGATCCTGAATCGGAGAAGTATGACAAAGTAGATTCAGGAAAGGAAGGTTGGAGCACTGGAGGTACTACAGTAGCACCAATGGCAGGTATTTCTGGACTAGTTATTCCTGTTGTGAATCCAAAATTAACTGAGGATAATTACCGCTACTGGCGAGCTCAGATGTTAAATATGGTAGGATCTTTTGATTTAGAAGATCATTTGCTGGGAGTAGTGTCTTGCCCTAACTCATTTGTGTATGTGTCTGATGGAGATAACTGTGAAAAAATTAAGAAGAGGAATCCAGAATACTTAGGATGGAAAAAACATGATAGAATCTTGACTACATGGCTGCTTGCATATATTTCTGAGTGTATGTTTTCTTATGTGTCAAAGTGTTGTACTGCAAATGAAATATGGTTTACTCTACAAAATCATTTTGTTTCTGAGTCAAAAATTAGAATTACACAGTTGAAGATGACATTGCAGACTCTTAAGAAAGGAGACATGACTAAAGGAGAATATGTAAGGAAGATGCAAGAAATTTTTGATGCTTTAGTAGCTAGTGGAATATCTGTTAGTGAAGATGAGTTGATTAACTATGTTATAGATGGTTTAGGAGCTGAATATGATCCAGTTGTAGCTCAGATATTTGCTAAGATGGATTCTGAGGTTGAAGTGGTGAATTTGATGAAAGTGAAAAACTTGTTACAGAAGTTTGAACAAAGGCTAATACATAGTTCTAGAAATGTGTTTGATATACAGGCAAGAATGGCAAATTTGGCTAGAAATGTTGAAAGAAGTGAGGAAATGTTTTCTAGGTCCAGGGCTGTAGCAAATAATATGAAGGCTTTTGGTGATGGTCGATATGAATATAGGTCTCAATCACTTTCTAGAGGAAGAGGAAGGAATTTTGTGAAACCAAGAGTAGTATGTCAAGTTTGTGGAAAAAATGGTCACACTGCATTAAAATGTTATCATAAATTTGATGTTACTTATTTAGGAGAACAACAAGAGAATGCAAACCAAGGAGCTGGAGGTTATGTAAAGATGAATCAAGTTAATCGTAAACCTGATACAGAATTAGAGGATCTCTATGATGAGGATGAAGAGGATAATGATAGTGGACAAGTTACTGGGAGAGTGAATGGATCAAAGTCAATAACTCAAAGGAAGTCAAGAGGTTTTCTTACTAATGTGGTGAATCAAGAAGGATCAGAACAGGCACAGGGACTCATTGCTACACCTCAAGTGGTTAAGGATCTCAGCTGGTACATGGATTCTGGGGCTACGAATCATGTTGTGGCTAATACAAGTCAACTTGATAGCAAAAGACAATATAGTGGGAAACAGCAGCTACAAGTTGGGAGTGGAGACTGCTTGCCAATTTCTCATACAGGTCAGGTGTCTTTACCTTCTTTTTGTGCAAATAAATCTGTTCTTCTGAAACATATTTTGTGTGTGCCTGACATTACAAAGAATTTGCTTAGTATATCAAAGTTGACAAGAGATAACAATGTGATAGTGGAATTTAGTGCTGATCAATGTTTAGTCAAAGATAAAGATACAAGAAATATTTTGCTTCAAGGGGTGTTGAAAGATGGCCTGTATCAACTACTTAATCAAACAAATAGCTTGAAACATGAGGCTGGGAATTCTGATCTAAATCAGCAACCAAATATGACTGTTTATCAGACAAATAAAACTAGTCCTGAGTTGTGGCATAAAAGGCTAGGGCATCCTAGCAAGAAGGTCTTGAAACAAGTGCTTAGTAAGTGTTCTGTTTCTGAAATTAAAATAGGTGAAGATTTTTTCTGTACAGACTGTCAGTTTGGAAAGAATCATCAAAAGTCCTTTCCATGTTCTACTTCTAGAGCTTCAAATATTTTAGAATTGATTCATAGTGACTTATGGGGACCATCTCCAGTTGTATCTAAGGAGGGGTTTAAGTATTATGTGCACTTTATTGATGATTTTTCCAGATTTACCTGGATCTTTCCTCTTAAGCATAAATCAAAAGTTAGGGGTATATTTGAACAGTTTCATAAACTGGTAGAAGTGCAGTTCGAGAGGAAAATAAAAACACTTCAATGTGATTGGGGAGGAGAATATAGGAGTCTGACTTCTTATTTGAGTAAAAATGGGATTATCTTTAGACATCCATGTCCTCACACTCACCAACAAAATGGAAGAGCAGAAAGGAAGCATAGACACATTGTAGAGATAGGGCTAGTTTTGTTATCACAAGCTGGAATGCCACTTAATCAGTGGTGGTTGTCATTTCAGAGTGTTGTTTACCTCATAAATAGGTTACCTACTTCGGTATTGGAAAATAAATCTCCTTATCAGATGTTGTTTAATAAATCACCAGATTACAATATGCTGAGAGTATTTGGGAGTGCATGCTATCCATTTCTAAGGCCTTACAATAGACATAAATTTTCCTTCCATACTCAAAAGTGTGTATTTGTAGGTTACAGCTTATCTCATAAAGGATACAAGTGTCTTAATGCCTCAGGTACTGTTTTCATAGTAGCAAGTGTGAGTTTTGATGAGCCTAACTTTTCATATAAAACAGATTCACAATTTAAAAGGTTACAATCAGTGGGAAGTCATAATAAAGAGGTGGATGCAATTACATCAGGGAGTATGTTTTTACCTGAGACAAACTTAGAGGCTGATTTTGAAGAAACTACTTAAGTAGAAGATGATACAAGAAAGAAATCTGGTGAAGGAAACAAATTAGAAGAGACTGCAGAAAATTCAGAAGCCAGAGTTGATGAAAATTTCAACTCAAATGTCTCATGAGTTAGTAGAAGAAGAGGTAGCACAACCTGATGTAGTTGAAACTGTGTCAATTCCAAGATCTAATTTAGAGCTAGAAGTGGTTTTACCTGTGGAAAAGCAGTGTGTGTGTGCAAAATCTGATCAAACTAATGCTGGTGGAGAAAGACAACCAATAATTACAAGGTCTAAGACAGGGTCTTTGCCAAAACCAAAAGTGTTTCTTGGAAATGTATATGAGACAGATTTGAAAGAACCTAGAATAGTAGAGGAAGCATTAGCTAAACCACACTAGAAGGAGGCTATGAGAGTTGAATTTGAAGCACTTCAAAAGAACAAAACATGGGAGTTGGTGCCAATGTCAAGAGATGTAAGTGTAGTAGGGCATAAATGGGTGTATAAAACAAAGTTAAATGCTGATGGGACTTTGCAGAAATTCAAAGCCAGGTTAGTTGCAAAGGGTTTCCAGCAAAATCCAGGGATTGATTACTTGGAAACATTTAGTCCAGTAGTTAAGCATGTGACAGTGAGAATGATTTTGTCTTTAGCAGTGTCTTGTAATTGGGTCATTCAACAGATAGATGTGAATAATGCCTTTTTAAATGGGGAGTTAAAAGAAGTAGTGTATATGACACAACCACAAGGATTTGTAGATCTTGAGAAGCCTGATTATGTATGCAAATTAGTCAAGGCCTTATATAGCTTAAAACAAGCTCCTAGAGCTTGGTATGAAAAGTTGAAGGATGCTTTGATAGAGAAAGGATTTACCAATGCAGTGTCTGATACAAGTCTGTTTGTGTTGAAAAATGAAGAGGTGACAGTGTATGTTTTAGTATATGTTGATGACATGCTTTTGACAGGAACAAGTGTTGAGTATATAGATAAGTTGGTGAATGAATTAAATGAAAAGTTCTCATTGAAGAAGTTGGGTAACCTGAACTATTTTCTGGGGATGGAAGCAATTAGGTCAGATAAAGGGCTGTATTTGAGTCAAACAAAGTATGCTACTGATTTGTTGATAAAAACTAAAATGTTTGAAGCGCATCCTTGTGTAACTCCCTTAGCTGTTGGTGTGAAGTTGAATAATGGAGATAGTGAAGAGTTTGATGACCCTACTTTGTATAGAAGCACATTAGGGGCTTTGCAATATTTAACCTTAACTAGGCCTGATTTAGCTTATGCAGTAAATAAGCTAAGTCAATTTCTAAAATCACCAACTCAGCTGCAGTGGCAATCATGTAAGAGAGTATTAAGATATATAAAGGGAACACTGGATTATGGTTTAATGTTTAGAACAGCAAATGTATTTCAACTAGAGGCATATGTGGATGCAGATTGGGCAGGAAATGTTACAGAAAGGAAGTCCACCAGTGGATTCTGCATTTATTTTGGAAATAATCTTGTGCAATGGGGATCAAGAAAGCAGAAAGTAGTAGCTCTTTCAACAACAGAGGCTGAATACAGGGCTCTAAGTCAAGTAGCAACTGAGGTGGTTTGGATGAATAGCTTGCTGTCTGAGCTGAAAATAACCTGTTTAAGTAAAGTTGTGGTGTGGTGTGATAATCAGGGAGCAGGATTGTTAGCCTCAAATTCTGTGTTACATAGTAGGACAAAACATATAGAAATAGATGTCCACTATATCAGAGAACAAGTGGCAGCAAATGTGATATCAGTACAATATGTGTCAACAGAATATCAGGTGGCTGATATATTTACAAAGCCATTGTCAGCAGCTAGATTTATGATGTTGAGGAATAAACTGAAGTTGAGTGTAAAAAAATCAGTAGTTAAAGAAGAAAATTTTGAGGAGGAGTAGATGTGGTTCAAAAGTGATATGAGTTTGAGTGTTTCCTTTTAGCCTAAAATTAAATGATCAACTTTAGGGAGGAGTTTTTTTTTTTTTTTTCGTGGCTGCTGAAATCATTCTTCTTATCAAGCATTAAACTAAGAAAGTTTATGCTTGAGAGAGGATGTGAAGAATGATTTAAAAAGAAAAAAAAAAAAACTGCAGAGTTCTGTTATAACAGAAAAGTGATGCTGTCAGGAAAGTTAATGGGGACGACGTCGTTTTGCTTTACCCTTATTATTTCATTTTTCAGCAGCAAGGGTTAAAGTTGTCGAGCGGATATTTTTTCTTCTCAGCTGAATATTTCTTCATCTTGACTCCTTTCACAGGCAAGTAAGCAGAGCAGAAAAATCTAGCAAGTTGCCGAACTGGAATTAATCTCAGTGGTTGATTTTTTGCAGCAGTTAGGAAGGTGTGGTGCAGATTTTTCTTTACAGCTGGATTTTTTTTTTAACATGAGTAGATATTTTTTTTCTGGTTTTGGGTTGTTGTTGTTGATATAAATAGTCATGTAAAGTTTCTTTTTGACATTGAAAAATCAGAAGTAGACAGACATGAAAAGGCTAGAGGACTGTAATTGCTTTCTTGGTGTTTGATTGAAATAAAATTGAAGTTTTGAGGTTTATTCAGAAAACCTAGATCTGAATCTTTCCTGTAATTTTTTTTAATTCCATTGCCCTCCCTTCAATCTGTTTTTCTTAGTGTGCTCAGTGCTCTCCAGTTCGCATTCAGAGCAGCCAACAATGACATATTTCTCCGGCAAAGGACGTGAGTGTCATCACCGGCGACCAACCGTTTCAACCAGATTTCCAGGTGCATTTTTCTGGGTTTGATTGTGTGATAATTTGGTTAGCTATAATGGTTGTTTAATTTTTTGATAGCTTAAAATGTTCATCTTGTTATTTGAACGTTGCAATGCCATGACGTTAGATGTTTAATTGTTTAGTTTTTGTTGCTCTGCTGTTGTTAGTTATGTTTGCCGCTACTTGCTATAGTTTTGGATGATACGTTCGGGACCTGTTCATCTGCTATTGTTAGTGATGTTATATAATCCGCGACACAAGCTACTCTTCTAACCCTTCAAGAGATCATCTTCTATTAATTCTTCGATACCTGACCCTGTTAGGATTTATTCAAACACAAGAAAAGTTTAATTTAATTATAGCATTATAGCAGTTGATGAGTTTATTCAAACACAAGAGAAGTTTAATTTAGGACAACAAAATCATGATAAATACTCCTCTTAGGAATCCAGAAAATTTCGATCCTCAGCCAATTCTCGTGTACGAAGGACGAAATCTTTGTCTGGTGTTTAAATAATATATTTTTCAAGGTGTTACCAGGTCGAAGATGTGATGCCGCTCCATCTGAGGGCGATCATAGTCCAAGAGGTGCCAGCTCAGTAGCCACCGTTACGAGCGAGGTAAGTTAACCTGATTTTTTAGAATAGCTAGATATCAATATTAATATATCCCCACAAGATAAAATATCATATTACACCTCTAAGTTTCACATAAATTAAGGTTCGAGTAAAATTGTGTATAAATATCTAAACAAACGAATTTCTTTCCGTGCTATCGACTTACTAATGTTGGAATTTCAAAAACAAAATAAAAAATGGAAAAATTTCGAAGCTTATTATGTGTTTGTGTGTCTAGGAAGAGAAGTAGTTATTTTATATTTTGATCAATTTCACTTAATTCTTATGCTTAAAAACTCCCGTGTACTAAAAAGTGACCGAGCCACCCTTCACCCCACCCCCAAAATCGCATTTTAGGCCCTCCAACCATACCCCTTTCAAGTGTTGAAAAATGGCCTCACCCGTCTCAACCCTCCGTCCACCACTCTTGATGCACGTGGTTGGTGTAACCCACATATGATTGTCGATCTGCCACAATTTCACTATTTTCAAGCATAATTTCATTATCAATTGATTGTATGCCTATCTAATGCATTCTATCAAGAAATTTTATAAAAAACGATAAAAATTTAAACTTTTCAATAAAAAATTTAAACTTTTCAATAAAAAATTTAAATTTTTATACTATCACATAGTATGTATGATAAGGAACAACTTATTATCCTCTTTTCACCATTTTTAGCATTGGAATTCATTAAAAAATGGTCAGAAAAATTTGCTGAAAAACCCAGTTCCAGTAAGCATGGAAATGGTTCAGTACATGTGTAATCAGTACTCTAACACATGATAATTCCAATTTTCTCATTGAAAAGTGAACTATGAGCGGATTGCGTGGATTTACTTATAATTGAGGTTATATCCATTTTCATCTAAAAACTGGATTAATTTTGTTTCGGATGTTTAAAATTAAGTCTAATTAATTAATTTCCCTAAAACAAATCCCCTTTTTTTTTTTTTTTCTTCCCAAGTCCCAACTTTTTATTATTATTTTCATAAGCATTATTCAACTATAAGATTTGTAGAGACACAGAGATGTGGCATAAGATAAACCCTAACAAAGTATCTACGTTTGAAGGTTTAATGACAGAGCGGGAGAAGACGTATGATGTGTTTTTTTTTTTTGGTTAAATGCTTGTTGTGTTTGAATTTAAAATTGCGTCGTCTACAAGGAGGTTGAATGGATCGTTTTCCCGAATGGCATTTTTTTTTTTTGTCCTTTGGTTGGTTCCAAGTTCTTTTGTCTTTGCATTGATTATTAACCTCATAATAAGGCGAAAGCACTGTTTTCCACCCATAGTAAGGTTTCAAAAGCCCAATCTCTTACCCACAAGCCAAATTTAATATTAAAAATAATAGTGTATAATAATAATAATACAGAGGCATTTTTATCTTTTTAATATTAAAATTTTATAAATTAATAAAATAAAATTTATATAAATATAAAATATTAAAAAAAATAAAGCACTGGCACCGACGACGATGGCCGCCTATAATAGAATCAGGTGGCCATGTCCGGCCACCTGGTTCTAGGGAAGGCCAGATTTGGCCTCCCAGTTTGGTGGAGGTGACCAGATCGGCTGCCTCAAATTTTGGTCGAAGCGGCCAAATCTGGCTGTCTCCTCTAGAAATAAAGGTCGGAAATGGCCAGTGGGGCCAAGGTCGGCCCTTTACAACTGTTTTCGGCTCCTAATTCTGTCAGAGACGACCAGATCTGGCTGCCTCTTCCAAAATTGGAGGCGGCCGATTTGGCCATCTCCATCGAACGAGGAGGTCAAATCTAGCCTCCCCTGGAACCAAGTGACCAGAAAATAGCCATTTGGTTCTATTATGGGCGGCCACCGCTGTCGGTGCTGGCGGCGGTGGCTACTTCAATTTTTTGAATTTAAAAATTTTTTAAATATATTTTCTAATTTTTTAATATTTTTTGAAAATATTTTTATTTAAAATTATTTATATTTTTATTAGTTTTCAATAGGTTGGTTATTTATTCCTAGTTTTTAGTAATTAGAATTGTCGTTGCTAAAATAGTGAAGAGTGTGGAAGAGTTTGTTCTCTTGTAAAGCCTATGTATATAGGTCTTTCATCTATTAAATAACATTTTAACCTTATTCAAAAATTAATTCTTCTATTAGTTCAATGTTCTACATTTGGTATCAGAGCTAGATTATTCCTTACAGACCATATAATGTAGTTTTGTAACAATGTCGAATTTTCAAGCTATCGGTGGAATAAAAAAGCTCAATAACAGCAACTACAATACATGGTTAACTTGCATAATGTCTTACATGCAAGGACAAGATCTGTGGGAGATTGTTAATGATAGCGAGGTGACACAACCAAAAATAGAAGATGCAAACGGTACATTGCGGAAGTGGAAGATAAAAGCAGACAAGGCAATGTTTGCTTTGAAGACAATAGTTGAAGAGGATATGTTAGAGCACACGTGTTTTAAAGCTATACAAGTATACTTTAAAGTGTATTAAATATACATTGTGTCATGCATGTCATTTATCATACCTACATGTTTATTGTACTATTTTAAAGAAAAAAATTACAAAAATTAAGTGAGATGTAATAAGGATAAATGCATAACCAATATGATTTACTTACTAAACTATTGTACCAAAAATAACACATCTCGAAATTTTTTTTCTTTTCATCATGTTTATAAAAATCATAATAAATAAACACTTCTAATAACTCAATTGCTAAACGATTGAGTTTACATGATACAACACATCTCAACTACTAATTGACATAAAACATGATCCATGGTTTACTATGATACGATAGCAATAGATGTAATAATGTTTCTTAGAATTTTAGTAATAAACTAACACAGAAAAATATATATAATATTCAAAAGCCAAAATATATCCTTATAATTTTAAAAGAGAAGCATGTTATGTTCAATGCCCATGTCATGACTTGTTCTAATCATTGCTCATCGAGTACCTTCAAAATAAATGAAATATAATTTAGTGCAAACAAGTTTAACTTTTTATTTGAATTCATAATATTTCACTCAAGTTAAAGATCGTTTAAGTTGATGTACAATGTTACCAAAGAATTACCGAAAAAATAAATAATATTATTGATAAAATAAATAATTTTACTAAAGAGATAAATAGTATCATCAGAAGAATAAACAAATCAAACTTTAATTAGGCTGCCAATCTAGATCATTTGCTTAAGTTCAATTTTGAATCTCTCTACTTGATTTCTTACCAAACATTAAGAAACGATCGTTGGGGCTAAGGCCAGCCAATTCTGACTGTTTTCAGCCCCTTTTTTTGGCGGAGATGGCCAGATCTGACTGCCTCTATCAAAACACTGGCCACCTCCATCGAATCGAAATACCAGATTTGGCCTCCCTTGAAACCAAATGGTCAGAATGGCCACTTGATTCGATTAGCTACGGCGACCATCGCCAACACGGTGGCGGTGGTTGATTTTATTTTTTAAAATTTAAATATTTTTTTCAAAATGTTTTAAATATTTTTTTAAATTTTTAATATATTTATATATATAAATATTATTTTATAATTTTAACTCTAAAATAACAAAATTATCCCTTGATTACTACAAATTTATTGTTGATTATTAGATTTAACAATCAAGGGGTGGGATTTGGGTTTTATAAACTTGGGGGGTGGGAATTGTCTTGGAACCAAACTATGGTTGGAAACGTGTGCTTTGGCCTTGTTTTCAACGTTTGGTGCTGGAATTGGCTATTACTTGGCAATTTTCTATTTTGTTTTATGGGCAGCTGTTTTATTTGGACCACATTCTTTTCAGGCTAACCCCTCCAAAATTAATTTTTTTTATATATATTTCATACTTTAAATTTCCTTAAACGCGAACCTTCACATGGGGCCTGCCACGATCCGCGTTAATTTCGCCCTTGGCGGAACGTTATAGTGCCACCCAAAGTTTCATTTAATGACAATTGTCACCCACAAAAGTTTTAAAAGCCAAGACTCACCATTATTCTATAACAAGATCAAAATGCCATTTATAAAATTCAATAATATTAATATTAAATAAAATTTAATATAAATAATATTAAAAATAAATTTAAAATAAAATAATAATAATAAATTAATAAAACTTTTAAAAATAAAATAAATATTTAAAAAAAAGTCACCCCATTGACGAGATGGTCGACATAAATCTCATAGGTAGTCGGATTTATTATTTATTAGATTTTTATTAATTTATTAAATTTATTTTATTATTTTAATATTATTTTATTTTAAATTTATATTTTAATATAATTATAAAATTTATTTTTAATTTTAATTTAAAAAAATAAAAATATTGTTCTAATTTTAGTTAACAAATAGATGTTTAATTTTTAAAATTTATACAAATGCTAATTTTTAACGAGCAAAACTTTGGGTGGCAGTACGCTGTTCAGTTTTTTTTTAATATATATTTCATATCTTTAATTCTACTAAACGCGAACCTTCCCTGGGCCCTGCCACCATCCGCGATAATTGCGCCCTAGACCGATCAATTGTTGCCACCCAAGGTTCCGTTGAATGACAATTACCACCCCAAAAGTTTTAAAAGTCAAATGCTCATCCTTCTTGTGAAAAGACCAAAATATCCTTTATTAAATTCAATAATATTAATATTAAAATAAAATTTAATATAAATAATATTAAAAATTTTTAAAATGAAATAATGTTAAAATATTAATAAAAAATAAAATAAATAATTAATAAACAACTATCACCGTTGACAGCATCATCGATTGCGATAGTTGATATAAACCTCATTAGATGGCCAGAATGATTATCTAGTTTTATTAGCACTGAGATATGATTATTACAATAGTAGAGACGGTCATATATGATAGTCAAAAAATAGATTATCAAAAATTTTATTAATTTATTGATTTATATTATTATTTTAATATTATTTTAAATTTATATTTTAATATTTTTGTAAAATTTATTTTTAATTTTAATTTAAAAATAAAAATATCTATCTAATTTTAATAAATACATGACTATTTTGTTTTTAAAACTTATACGAACCGTAATTTATCATTAAAGGAGACCTCAGGTGACCATAGGTGGTTGGGGCTTTTTTTATATATATTTCATTTTTTTTTATTTCATTAAACGCGAGCATGCCCCTGGGGCCCGCCACGATCCTCGTTAATTGCTGGCCAGACTTTTTGACTTTTTTATCCTTGAACCGTACTGGTGCCCATTATCGCGTCTATTAAGAACACTGTCGCTGAGCTGGAGGGATTTGCCACCAAAAATTTCACTTAACGTTTGCCGCCACGAAAGTTTTAAAAACTGAAGAACGCCCCCTTTTACTCTGAAAATACTAAAACACCTTTTATAAAATTTAATAATATTAATATTAAAATAAAATTTAATATAAATAATATTAAAAACAAATATAAAATAACGTAGTTACTGTTGCTGATAACATCATCGGTGATGGTAGTTGTCTTGAACTTCATCAAGTAATCAGAAATGACCATCTGATTTTATTAGTGATCGGATCTGACCGTTACAATGGTAGAAACGGTCAGATTTGACTATTAATAATCTGGCGGAGACGTCCAAATCTGATTGTCTTGACCATTAGAGAAAATCAGAAACGATCAAAATCAAACATTCTAACCGTTTTCGGTCTTCTCTAATAGCAAAAACAGTTATATTGAGCCGCTTCTGCTAGATTTTGACCGTCTCTATTATCGTGGTGGCTAGATACAACCATTAATAAAACCAAGTAATTGTTCGGTTACCTAATGAGATTAAAGACAATCACTGCTATCGATGGTGGTGATTTTTTTAAATATTTATTTTATTTTTTAAGTATTTATTTAATATTTTAAATTATTTATATTTTAATATTTTTATAAAATTTAATTTTTAATTTTAATATTTTAGCTAAAGATGATTCTTTATTTTTAAAATTTTTTTAAATGATAATTTATCGTTAAATCAAACCTTCAATAATAATGTCATTCGGCCATTATTTTTATACGTAATTTAATATATTCTTACCGAGAATCTTACAGCAATGGAAACAATACAAAGGAAGGCAACTTGATTTTATGTGGGTTGATGAAAGTCAATGACGTGTTTGATGAACATATACAATTAGTTGATTGACTAGCTTTAATATGAAGAATGACTAATCTCAGAAGTCTTCAACCTGCCACAATGTTCTAAGTTCTCTTAATAGCTAAGATATATTAAAAAATATGATTTTATGTAAGTAAAAGCGCATATTCTCGCCACTTAAATTTTAAAAATTCAAATATTTATTTATTTATTTATTAAAATTAATAATTAAATTTTATAATTAATAATATTTTTATAATTAAAAAAATTTTAATTATTTTATTAATAAAATTTATAAAATAAATTTTTAAAAATATAATATATTATTTAAATATTAAAAATTTTAAAAAAATATAAAAAATTTTAAAAAATTAAAAGCATCGACTATCTCATTTGGTGGAGGTCGTCTTTTATTTTGAAGGAGGTGATCAAATTTGATTGTTTTAGCCAATAAAAGCTATCGAAAATGGTCGATTTCTGCCCACCAGTCATTTTCGATCATGGTAGTTGACGAAGATGATCAAATATAATCACTTTTATAAATCAGGACTATCATATTAGACAATTTTTGTAACTAAATAACTATTTCTAATCATTTGATTCAATTAATAACAGTCACTCTGGATGGCGATGCTGTTAATGGTGTGATGGTTACCTTTTTTATTTTTAAAATTTAAAAATTTTATAATATTTTAATTTTTTTTAAAATATATTTATTTTATAATATTATTTTAATATAATATTATTTTATATTATTATTTTAATATTTTTATAAATTTTAATTTTAATTTAAAAATTTAAAAATATTCTTTTAACTTTAATTAAGGTATTCTGTTTTTAAAATTTTTGCGGATGGTTATTTGTCATTAATCAAAACTTTGGGTGGTAATATGTTCTTCGGGTTTTTTTATATATATTTCATATTTTTAATTTCATTAAACGCGAACCTTCCCCTGGGGCCCGCCACGACCCGCGTTAATTGTTGGCCAGACTTTTTGACTTTTTCAGCCTTGAACCGTACTGGTGCTCATTAACGCGTCTATCAAGAACAGTATCTTTTTGTTTTTCGGTAATTGTCCATCAAGAACGCGTCAATGGTAATATATTTTATAAAATAATAAAAATATTTTTATTAAACAAATAAAAATTTATAATAAAATTATAAAATTATATTTAAATATATTACAATTTAAAAAAAAAATCAAATCTAACCTCTCAACTCTATATAAATAATTAAATCTGATTGTTTTTTGTTTTGATATAATAACTATAACTAAGATTTTAATTTTTAAAATTTTAAATATATTTAAATAGTATTTTTAATTTTATAAATTTTAATTTAATAATAAAATAATTATTTTAAAAGTGTTAAAGTTTTTATCATTAATAATTAGATTTAATCGCTAATTTTTATGAGATTTTAGGCTTTTTAAGACGAGAGGGTGGGAATTTGACTCTTTGGCCTTCAATATATTCTTACCGATATCGATTAGTTGATTAAGTCTACTTTAATATAAAGAAAGATGCGTGCATCAAAAGCGACATTAACCTACTACAATATTTTAAGTTTTCTTAATAGCTAAGTTATATTGAAAAATATGATTTTATATATTATAATAATATATAATTAGTTGGCATCGATCCTATCAGCGCATGTGAACACAAATACAATTATTAGCTGTCATCCAATAAATTCGAGGCGCAATTTGGTAAAGGAAGAGCACTGGTAAAAGAAAGTTCTGGGTTTGCCTTGGAAAGGAAGAGCGCTGGTAAGAGATAACAGAAAAAGAGATGCGTACAAATCAGATCCCGGACAACTCGAACGCCGCACCAGTCGTGTTGGATGCAAAGGAAATCACTTGGGAAAATAATCGAAGTTGGAAGTTGGCTTTCGTGAAAGAAAATGGGTATGTAATGTATGTAAATTATGTTATTGTACCTTAATTTCCTCTTACTAGGAGGGATCCCCTCCAAACTAGTTTGTATCGAATTTATGATTATGTTTGAACCCGTTGATTTTCTAGTTTAAAAATTAGGTTTGAAGTTGATTTGTTTATCCATCTCAGTTGTTGTTCTCGTTAATTAGATATGTAATGTATGATTATGTTTAAAAATTAGATATTATACCTTCTATAAAAAATATTTGGTGAATCCACCCCTACTTCATGTATGAAAGTTGTCATTTTGACAGTGGTGCTCCAGTGGAGGTGGCTGAGGCGGCGGAATTATATTGTCGTATGTTGAAAAAAAAATTCCCCATAAAAAAGCTCACCCGAAGGACTTGTTACAAAGTTACATTTATCTTAATGAAGAAGCAGGAATATATGGGACGTGACCAATCAGTGAAACTGAAACTCCTCTCGCCCAACCAAGAGCCAATTGAACGAACACAAGACTTGAGTTCTATACCGATAAACAAGTGGACAGAGATCCCAGTTGGCGACTTCGTAACTCCTTGTTATCGTAGGTCTGGGGTTGTGAAAATCTCAATGACACAGACGGATAGAAAATATATGAAGAAAGGGCTTGTCGTCAAGAAAATCCTCATTGATCCAGTAAAGAAGAATTGGAAGGAACTTAGTGGAGAGAATAATTGGGATGGTCTCTTGAATCCTCTCAACGTTGACCTTAGCAAGTTTATAGCTGGTTATGGTGAAAGACTTAATTCTATTTATGACAGCATAATTGACGACGCAAATTCACCAAACTATGGACATCCCATGTATAAAGAAAAAGAATTTTTTTCTAAAGCTGGCCCAGACAAAGGCAAAGCAACCCAAATATATGAAGTGAAAAAGCACGTCTACGCGGTAGTTCCACACAGATCTGCTTGGATTGGTTATGTGGCTGTGGCTACCGATGAAGGAACGAGAACTTTAGGAAGGAGAGACATTTTGATTTGCTGGAGAGGAACTTACAATAACACAGAGTGGGAAAAGAATGCTAGTTGCCTGCCAACTCATGCTAAAGTCATATATCCGACTGTCCCTCAGGCTGAGGTGCACAGGGGATTTTACTCCATCTACACACAGCCAAATTCAGAATTTGATAACAAAAGTGCCAGAGACCAGGTAATGTTTTAAAATAAATAACAATGATAAACTCTTTCTTTACAAGTACTTTTGTCATTCCATTAGTGTTGCTTTCATAAGTAGTGATTTTTAATTTCCTATATATGCAGGTTATAGAAGAAGTTGAGAATTTGGTAAATTTATATAAAAATGAGGAAATGAGTATAACAATAACAGGATTCAGTTTAGGCGGAGCTCTTGCCACATTAAATGCAGCTGATATAGTTTCCAACGGATACAATAAGCCTGGTCCTAATCCACAGGATAAAGAATTTTTGGTTACAGCGTTTGTGTTTGGGAGCCCTAAGGTGGGAGACATAGTCTTCCAAACTGAATTCAATAAGCATATGCTAAAGAGGAAGCTACGACTCTTGCGCATTGAAAATGTCAATGACTCAATCACTACGATACCCCACGGAAGCTATGTTAATGTGGGAAATGAGATAATATTTGCCCGAACCAGTGCAAGCTCCATTGAGTTTGGCAAGACAAAAATTGATCATAACTTGAAGAATTATATTAGAGAACTTTGTGCACTGCCATATCTCTCGCCCAAGGCGTCATTAGAGTCCTTGAGAAAAAAACTCCCTCCGAGGAGAAGGAGAGTGGTTTTTATGGTTTTTAGTTTGTTTGTTAAGAGCCTGTGGCACATGTGTGCGGGTATTAACTATTGATTTTAATTTTAATTTCCAGCGGGCAAGTTTTCTATTATTATTATTATTAATTTACAAGTA
The DNA here is from genome assembly GCA_026122585.1 of Anacardium occidentale. Lineage (NCBI taxonomy): Eukaryota > Viridiplantae > Streptophyta > Magnoliopsida > Sapindales > Anacardiaceae > Anacardium > Anacardium occidentale. The sequence continues at coordinate 112,298 of JAJEJH010000797.1, forward strand.
GTCAGTTTGGCTTGAATCAACGGAAAACTAGATAAAGTTTTAATTTAACAGTTAATTTTGGGTTTAATAATTTTTAAAAATTTAAATATTTATTTATAAAATATTTGTATTTAATTTTATTAATAATTTTGAATAAAATAATTAAAATATTTTTAATCAAAAAATATAAAAATAATAAAATATATTTTAAAATATTAAAATATTTTAATAAAACATATTTATGGTAAAAGATCCTAAAGAAAGATGCTGGTAGAAGATCATAACCTTTTTATTATTATTCTTTATATATTTATGGTAAATTTTTTTTATCTTGTTATTATTTTAAAATTTTATTTAAAAAACAAAAATATTTCTTTACTTATTAATATGTAATAATTGATCCTTAATTTAATAATTAATTATAGTTAATGGATGGATGTTTGAGTTGTAGAGATAGAAAAAAATGTTATGATTTAGAGAAACCTTGGGTGGGGATTAAGTCTTTTGGCCCATTTTCAATGTAATTTAATATATCTTACCAACAATCTTACACAACTTGCTTGATCTATGCTGATCAATGAAAATTATTGATATATTTGATGAATTTATTATAAAGAAAGACTAAGCAGAAGTCTTTAACAATGATGCATGCCTGGAGAGCGACATTAACCTACTACAATATCTTAAGTTTTCTTAATAGCCAAGTTTATATTAAAAAAAAATGTTTTGTATATAATAATAATAATGTCAATTTTATGAAATATATATTAATAAATTAGTTGGCATGGATCTATCAGTGCATGTGAACACAAATACAATTTTTAGCCGTCTCATCCTATAAATTCTAGGCGTATATGGGCAAGGAAGAGCACTCACTATTAGAAAATTCCGTGTTTAGTATCGAAAATTTAGAATTGGATCATATTTGATTATAATTAGTTTTGAATGAGATTCATATTTAAAGTAGATAGAGAGTTAGAATCGAATTAGAATATTATATGAATCTTTCATTATAGTATCGACATATTTCGATAATTTTTAGAATCGAAAAAATTCATGTGACTCGAGTCTATACTTGTTTGTTTCGTGCGTCTAAATTTCTTCGAAATCGGTGAATCTGAGTCAAGCCATCTATCGTAAGTGTTTGATTTGCCTTTCTTGATTATTTGGACTAAGAGGAGAACTTATCGAATTCGTATCACTTTAATTGTTAGAGTTTATGATCAAAGGATTGTAAATGATGATTTCGCCGAATCTATGAGGTTTTAGATGATTTATTATATTTTAAGGGTCTATTTTAATTTTTTTGGAACAAGAAGGGAGAAATAATAATTTTTTTGCTGTCATTTTACATAATTATATATGGTGACTATTTTGCTGATTATAATGCCATAAAATAAAAAAATTTAGCAATATTTTCGTTTTGTGTATTTTGATTTTTAATATATACATGTTACATTTTTCTTGGATAAAATAGAAATGATTTAAGCACCACCATGGGTTGAACAACTAGTTAAGACATCGAATGCCTAGTGAGGAGCCAGAGAGGATTCAGGTTTTGACTCCACGATTTCTACAAATAGACTTGAGCCCGAACAAGTGTCATCATGTATTAATGGGGTTCATTAGTTTGGCCGTCGGAGTCTGCCACGTGAGATATAATTATAAAAAAAATGGCCAAAGGACATTTTCCCACCCATAGTTTGAGGCGGGGACAAAGTCTCACCCGCCTAAGTTTAAAAGCCTCTTTTCTCACCCATCACCTAATTTTTTATTATTTTTTTATTAAAATTACTAAATTATCCTTTTAAAAATTAAAAATTTATAATAAAAATATAAAATAATTTTTAAATATAAATATTTTCAAAAAATTAAAAAAATTTAAAAAATTTTAAAATTTAAAATTTTGAAGCAGCCACCGTCGTCAACACCGGGGGCGGTGGCCGCACATAATAGAACCAGGTGGCCATTTCCGGCCACTTGGTCTGGCCTCCCCGTTGGGTGGAGGCAGCCAAATCGGCCGCCTCCACCCAAAATAAAGGCCAAAAACGGCCGGCCTTGACCCTACTGGCCGTTTCCAGCCTTATTTCGGGCGGAGACGGCCAGATCTGGCCTCCTATGGAACCAGGTGGTCCAAAATAGCCACCTGGTTCTATTATGGGCGGCCACCGCCGCAGGTGCCGGCGACGGTGGCTGCTTCAATTTTTTAAAATTTAAAATTTTTTAAATATATTTTTTAAATTTTTTAATATTTATTTTATTAATTTATAAAATTTTATTATTAAAAAGACAAAAATACCCTTGATTATTATTGTGTATTTATTATTTTTTATA
>JAJEJH010000798.1:0-87069 GCA_026122585.1 Anacardium occidentale
AAACCTTGTTTCGCAATATCTTAGTTTTCTATTTCAGTCAACCTCTTAAGTGTTATAAACAGGAAATACACCCTTCCACATCGGGAATCCTGTGCCACCGACAATTACTAACATGGCCCATCATATTGAATTTTCTAAGTTTTCAAAGAAAGAAATCCTCAACTGCGTCTAATAGTGAAATCGTGGATGACTTTCAGGCCAGTTCACCATGACCGTGTATGAATTTCTTATAAACAAGAAAAAATGACAAATGGGTTCGTTATAATATCCTTATAATCATCTCAAGGGACAAATATTTTCCAGGCCCTCCCTCGCTGTTGGTTGTCAGATTACATCGTCCATATGCTGCCGTCACGTTAAATTTGTAAATTAATTACACGGCATCAGACAATTGTCTTTGATCAACTTTTTCCTGATGATATGTTTTGCTGCTGTGAAAGAAAGTAACAAAAACTTGTTGGGTTTATAATAAAAATCAGGTAAATGCCTATGAAGTTAATTAGGAAAAGAATATCAGATGGCATTTATATCAAGTCTCAGTTGCGGTTATGTGGCACTGTCAACCAACATGCTATATAACATTGGCTTAACATTAATACTCTCTCATTAATTGATACCAAATCTGTAAGTTAGCATTATTTTTTTATTTTCATGTACGCTCTTTTTAGTTTCACATCCGGCTTGGGTAGTGGCATTTAATGATACGAGTTAGAATGGGCGATCACTACAAACAATTCTTGTAATCCACTCGGATTACATGACATAGGGTGAGGATTCTGAGGAATAGCCATTCTCCCTTTGTAAATTTGGAGATGATGGCGGCTATGGAAAACCTGTGTTGAGCGTTGTGTCCGCGTTCTTAGCACCAAATTGAAGGTCCATTAAGAAATCTGCTGAAGGTGGCGGACTATCCTTACCAACTACAATTGACTTATTAATTTTTATTCATACTCACAATTAGATTAATAAATTAACTACCACATTGGTAAGTAAAAGCCAATTAAGTGGACCTCGTATCAAAGAGAATCGGAAAAAAAAAAGGGATTGAACTTTGCCATATAATACGATCATTTTCTTGACTAGTATTTTGATACTGTAACAGATATGCAAAATATATAAGATTGCCTTGTCCTGACGGCAGACAATATGCCTTGTGTTTAAATGCCATGTTTGTTTCGTATAGAGACAAGTCTTGAAGTTGAACCCTAATGTGAGATTGAAGATAACAAAAATGAAATTCTGATAACAAAAACGTTTATGGGTCTACTCTTATCCTCTAATTAATTTCTTTTATGGTTTTCTCGATTACTTGGGGCGAGAATGAATAAAACATCCACATGTGCAAACCCTATACACCCTTTTAATGACTCATATATTCCTTTTGTTATTGGCATAATATAGAGCAAGAGTTCGTAAAATCCATTATACACATGTTATGTGGGAAAAAAAAATAGTTTCCCAACAAAACTTTCAGAATTTCTTTTCAACGTTCTCTTTAGCGTCAATGTAAGTATATAGGGATATGATAACAAGTTTTTGCAATGTCATTTAATTCTTGTTGGATCAGTCCGACCATATTAATTATCGAGTAATGGATCTCCACAATTTAAATAGTAAGTACCTATATATTGACTGGTTTCATTAGTCTACCTATTGTTCCAACCCTAAAGAACATGTAATATTAAAATATGAACAGTAGTGGGTGACACGAAGAACTCAGGAGAATATATATATATATATATATATATATATATATATATATATGACCTCATAAAGAAAGAGATGGACTTGTATTATTAAAGCTCTCAAAATAATATAATGTTTCAAATGATTATAACCATAACCTTAATTTGCTTTACTAAGAGTTTACAAATACATACGAATCCAATAAATAGAATGACTAGGATTAATCATATTAGAATAAGAATCCTTATCCTATTTAGTTATCTATTTGAGTAAAGAATATTTTAGAACATTTTGAAAGCATTTTGGTATATTCTCTTGGTGCTATTTGGATCTCCCACCATGGATTGAGCCTAATGAACCATTGAATTTAGGCTAAACGTGACATTCTCCCACACCTAATTGCGTGACGCTCTCATTACATAAAGCACAAAATTGTCTTTGACTTTTGAGCATTTGCATACAAAAGACTATGCGTTCACTTTCCCTTTGCTTTTATCTGTTGATCTTTACTTACATAGTCTTGTTCCATATAGATTTTATAATATTATTAAGTATTTTTTTTCTTTGTGAACCTTGTTTGATCCCACTTTTTTATCTCTCACTAGTTTCATCGAGTTTAGATGAGTTACATGAGAGACTGTTTTGGCTACCATAAGAAGGATGCAAGAACGTCCATCTACTATAAAAACTACATTCACTACAACAAAAAGAATATTTGGTGACACATACTGTAGCCACAAGTTACTGTGGCAATTTCCCCTGTTTCATCAAATTTTTTGTCACAAGAGAATGACATATTTAAGATCCATTTAGAAAGTACAATTTCATGCCAAAATCTTATTTATGTTTCTGATTATAATAATAATTGCTTGCTGGGATTTCTTGGGCAGACTACAAACCTGCAAAGAAGAAGATTGCAGCAATCATTGCAGATGGCGTTGTAGGATCATGTCTCATAATCTTGGCACTGGGCATCCTTGGAGGTACTATTCCCGAATCAGGAGGCGCAAACCAAATGGTTTGGTCTTCTTTAATCTTGTAGGATATTTATTGCAACTATGTTAGAAGAAAATATTAACTTCATCTTTCAAATTTTTCTTTAAGGCTGAAACTTGGAAAGACTATCTCATGTGGTTGATGATTTATCTACATATATCTTATGATAGCTAGCAACTATGAGATCATTACCTTAATATAGTCATTTCTCTTTCTTTCCTTGGCAGATGTTTCAAAACGATCCGATCTGCAAATAAATTCTTTTATCTTGAAGCAAATTAAAGCTGCCAGTAACAAATTTGATCCTGTGAACAAGATCGGAGACATGTTTACGAGGTATACAATCTATCTTTAGTGCCACAATGATTTATCATTCTTAATAAAGTAACTTTCTTCAGTTATCTTCTTAAAATATTTACATTTTCTTTTGCTGTGCAGGGTCAGTTGTCTGATGGTACTATGATTGCTGTGAAGCAACTCTCTTCGAAATCAAATCAGGGAAACCGAGAATTTTTGTACGAGATAGCCATGGTTTCATGTGTGCAACACCAGAATCTTCTAAAGCCTCATGGATGTTGTATTGAAGGGGATCAGCTATTGCTAGTTTATAAAATCCTGATAAATAACAGCCTTGCCTGTGCTTAGTTTGGTAAATTTAATCTACTGCGTTTACTTATTGATGTCAAGATTCCTTCTTGCTTGAGTACTATATCTTGAAATTAATTGTTTGTTTTAAGGTCATGAAAATTGTCAACTGAAGCTGCACTAGCCAACTAGGCGTAAGATCTGTATTGGAATTGCTAGAGGTTTTGCTTGATAAGGATCTAAACCCCAAAATTTCAGACTTCGGCTTGGCCAACTTGATGAGGAGGAGAAAACCCATATCAGCACTTGAGTTGCTGGAACAATGTAGGGTAATAACATGTCTCTCTTTTCAAACTTAAAGTTAATTATGTTATTGTTTCGGCATAAAACACTGAATATTCTGAACATATATGTAGAGGATACATGGCACTAGAATGTGTACTTTGGGGTTATCTTACAAAGCAGATGTTTATAGCTTTGTAATTGTTGCATTAAGAATTGTTAGGGGGAGTAACAACAAGAGTTATGGTCCAACCGAGGATTGCACTTGTCTTCTAGATTGGGTAAGAAACTAACATTCTCTAAATATTGATGATGGATTTGATGTTAGTTCTAAATGGTTTTTTTTTTTTTAAATTTTTGCAGGTTGTAAGTTGCAGCAAGAAAAGAAAATAATGAAGCTAGTAGATCTAATGAAGTTAGTAGATCGAAAGCTGGGATCAGAATACAACAAAGAGGAAGCTGAAGGGATGATAAGAACATCTCTATTGTGTACAAATGCTTCACCATCACTGAGGCCAACTATGTCCGAAGCAGTAAGCATGCTGGAAGGGAAAACTGAGAACCCAGATTCCACACCTGAAGCAGGTAGTTACGGTCAAGATCTGAGGTTCAAAGCCATAAGATATTTCCATGGGCTTAACCACAGTCAAATTTAGCATCCAGCACCAGCCCAGGACCTCAACACAATTGATGATGAGTCATATTTGAGGTAATGGGTATAAAATGATTGAAACAGGAAGTTCAGATATTCAACTTTCAACATGTATGCCATCATGGACTAGCTCTTCCTCAGAAGTCAATATCAATTCCTAGTATAAAGAACCTCACAGGTATTGTTTCTCACTTTCTTTATTAATCTTTTGGTTGTAAATTTTTATTGGTTCTTTATTTGACAATTATGATATGAATAAGATTGAAGCTACAGTTGTACAAATTTAATTAACATTTATGAAAGCAATGCATGTATTAACATTTGTATTCATTCATATATGTATGTGACATGGAATCTGTTATCCTTAGATTTGGGTTCGATCTTGGCCACAATTTTGCTAAGTAGAAAGGAGAGTTTCAGGGTCCAACTTTTTCTCTGATACATTATACCTAATTTGTTAGTGTTGGTAGACAATATTATCAAAAGTTGTTGCCTGGGTGAACAATGCAAATAGTGGGATAAATAATATTATTAACGAAATAAATAGTATTATTAAAAAAATAAATAAATCAAACTCAAATTAAATTGTTAAATTAGAATTTTAGTTCAAGTTTAGATTATTTGAACTGAAAGATGGATCCAGATTGAACTAGATTACCTTTATATAGCCCATCAAAGGCCCATTTAAATGGCCCCCAATATTTATTTTATTCCTTTTAGAATTTTCCTCTTTCATGTATAAATATAATATGAAAATATGACAAATAATTAATCTATTGTAGCCAAATGAACAATTGAAGTGACAACACCATGTATAAACACTGAATGTGTCAATATGTGATTAGGAGAACTTTGAAGTGATGAAAGAAAAAAAAAAAAAACAATCGTATTATCCAATTATATATTGTGGCAAACAGTTGTTCTCCCATGCCCTAGTATCTGAAATATGGCGCAAGACGACATTGACGCTGCCCACTTGATGCCTGCATAGTGGTTATCAATTTTCCATGATTCAATAATACAACTAAAAATCAAAGAGGAGAAGCAACATTACTAAACAAATCAAAAAGGTTGTAAGCATTTTTACATTCTGAGCGTAAAATTAAGATTTTCATAAATAAGAACCGCTTGATTCAAAAAGATGCTAAGTATTTAAGAGAAATGAATTGAAAGGTGAAAGGTTTATTGCTCAATATCCAGACAAACAATACCCAATTCAATCACCAAAGAAACATGCAAGCAATATCTTCAAGAAAAACCAACATGCAACACTTACTTGGAGTTGATTAGAACATGCAAGGATGAGAAAAACAAGCCTAAAGGAAGCTCCACCAGCTTGTCAACCACCACCAATCCTTCCTTGCAATAAGAATTGGATAAAGGTAAAAATTGAAAATCCAAGCACCACCAAGCAACAAGGAAATTCAATGGAAAAAAGCTTATAAGCTTTTGGGATAATTTGTTTTTCAATTCTCAAAAAGTGTTTTTTAACATGAGAGAGAAAAGTTTATATAGGCATTTACAAGAAAGATAAATGACAAAACTGCCCTTAGTACAAATTGGAAAGAAAAAAAATTAAAAATGCAAAAATGCTACAGTGCAGGGCTGGACGCACAGGCTTGGACGGGCTGGACGCACAGGGGAGATGAGCGCGCAGATGCGCGCAGGTGGGCGTGCAGCGCGCTTGCGTGCGCCGCAAGGCAGCGCGCAAGTGCGCGCGCGCGAGCGCCACAAGGCAGGACGCGGGCGTCGCAGCGCGCACGCACGCGTACAAAACAGAATGCGGGTGCCGCGGCATGATGCTGCGGCACGCGCACAGTAGCTTGCCTGGTTTTCCTGGATGCCGCGGCATGGTGCCGCAGCCTGCAGCTTCTGCCTCCTTTTTGCGGTTTTTGCTCTTTTGTGCTCTGTTGAGATTCGATTCACTACGAATCGCCTCCGCGCCATCCAAAAATTATTTTTAGGTGTCCGAAGCTTCCGAAAGCATTAATAAAGTCATTCCGAATCGTCCAAAGGGGGATAGGAAGGGATTCGAATCCATCAAGCAAACTAATTGATTAGAAGCAATATTCATATCATCCTCCCCAGGTGGGTGAGGATTTGCCCTCAAATCCAGATCATCCTCTAAGTAGGGGCTGAGATCTCCCACATTAAAAGTTGCTGAGACACCTCCATATTCACTTGGGAGCTCCACTTTATATGCATTATCATTTATCTTCTCGAGGACTTCGAAGGGGCCATCAGCTCTTGGTGCCAACTTGCTTTTCCTCTTGCTGGGAAATCTTTCCTTCCTTAGGTGCACCCAAACCAAATCTCCAGGTTTAAAGAGTTTTGGTTTCCTATTTTTATTAGCCCTTCGTCTTGCATACTCATTAGCTTTCTCAATCTGTGCCCTCACAACATTATGCAACTGCTTCATTTGTTTGATCTTCTCTTTAGCATCTATGCTTGGCTTAGAATCAAGTGGCAAAAAAGTGAGGTCAATAGGAGTCAAGGGGTTCACACCATACACAACTTCAAAAGGAGAATGCCCGGTAGTAGTGCTAGGACTCCTATTGTAGCAAAACTCAGCATGTGCCAATTTAAGGTCCCAATCCCTTAAATGTTTACTAACCAAGCTCCTCAAGATGTTCCCCAATGTCCTATTGGTGGCTTCGGTTTGGCCATCGGTTTGGGGGTGGTGTGAGGTACTAAATAGGAGTTTGGTTCCCAATTTTCCCCAAAGACTTCTCCAAAAATGACTTAAGAACTTGGTGTCCCTATCCGACACAATGGTTCTAGGGATGCCATGTAACCTCACAATCTCACTAAAGAATAGTTGAGCCACATGTAAAACATTATCACTCTTATTGCAAGGTATGAAATGAGCCATTTTGGAGAACCTATCTACAACCACCATGATTGAGTCTTTGTTCCTTTGAGTTTTAGAAAGGGCTACCACAAAATTCATACTTATATCTTCCTAAGGTGACTCAGGTATAGGTAGAGGTAGGTAGGGGCCAGATTTGAATTGACTTTTGGATCGTTGGCAAGTTCCACACTTAGCTACAAGGGTTTGTACATCCCCCAACATTTTAGGCCAATAGAAATATTCCTTAAGAACCTTCAAAGTCTTAGTAACTGCAAAATGTCCAACCAATCCCCCTCCATGGGCTTCCCTCATGAGTAACTCCCTAAAACTACCCTTTGGAACACACAATTTAGTAACCTTAAATAGATACCCATCATGCACAACATATTTCTCATAACCTTTCTTCGCACATTCAAGAATGTAATTCTTCATCTCCAAATCCTCCTCATAACACAACTTCATCAATTCAAAACCTAACACCTTAGAATCAAGAAGAGTAAGTAAGGCATACCTTCTAGAGAGAGCATCAGCCACCACGTTGTTTGTTCCTTGCTTGTAGTTGGACACAAAGGAGAAAGATTACAAGAATTCCACCCATTTTGCATGTCGTGGTTGTAGTTTATGTTAGCCATTGATGAACTTCAAAGCTTGATGATTGGAATGGAGTACAAATTGTTTTGGCCTAAGGTAATGACTCCAATGGTTCAAGGCCCTCACAATAGCATAGAACTCCTTATCATAGGTGTTATATTTCCTTTTAGGCTCATTGAGCTTCTCACTAAAATAAGCAATCAGCCTTTTGTTTTGAGTCAAAACCACACCTATGCCTACCCTACTAGCATCATACTCCAACTCAAAAACTTGTGAAAAATCTGGAAGGGCAAGGATGAGAGCCTCACACAACATCTTCTTTATCAACTCAAAGGCTTTATTGGCTTCGTTAGTCCACTCAAAGTTACCCTTCTTTATGCACTCGGTTATTGGAGCCATCAAAGAACTAAAATTAGGAAAAAATCTCCTATAAAAGGATGCCAAACCATGAAAACTCCTAACCTCTATAATGTTGGATGGAATGGGCTAAGTTTGGATAGCTTCAACCTTAGAGTGATTTACCTAAATTCCCTCTTTCGAAACAACGTATCCTAGGAAGATGACTTCCTTAGAAAAAAACTCACACTTCTCCAACTTGGCAAATAATTTTTGTTCCCTTAACACCTTAAATACCTGCCTAAGATGGTCTATATGATACTCTTCACTTTTACTATACACAAGGATATCATCAAAGTATACCACAACAAACTTACCAATGAAGGGTTTAAGTATCTCATTCATCAACCTTATGAAGGTACTTGGGGCATTAAAGAGTCCAAAAGGCATGACCAACCATTCATACAACCCTTCTTTGGTCTTGAAGGTTGTCTTCCATTCATCCCCCCTCTTTTATCCTTATTTAATGATAGCCGCTCCTCAATCCAATCTTTGAAAAGATCTTTACACCATGGAGCTCATCTAGCATATCATATAACTGGGGTATAGGATATCTATACTGGATGGTGATTCGGTTGATGGTCCTACTATCAACACACATTCGATAAGTTTCATCCTTTTTAGGCATAAGAAGAGCTGACACCGAACAAGGACTCATGTTTTCCCTTACAAACCCCTTAGCAATCAACTCCTCAACTTATCTTTGTAATTCTTTAGATTCTTAAGGATTACACCTATAAGCAGCCCTATTTGGCAATGGAGCACTGAGTTCCAAATCAATTTGGTGCTCAATTCCTCTCAAAGGTGGTAGTCCATGAGGTAGCTCATTGGGGAAGACATCTTGGAATTCATCTATCAAAGGTTTTAGGTATGGGTGGGTGGTGGTTTTATTGGTGGGCATATTACTTTCAGCCACTAATAAGGTAATAATAGGTTTATGCTTTTGGAAGGCTTTGTTTAGTTGGTTAGCATTGAGCAAGAGACTCTTTTGAGGTGTGTTTGTTTTGGGTGGTGTTTGTGGTATCGTTTGGCTAGGTGATAATGGGGTGAGGGTAATGGTTTTCTTGTTGAATTTAAAGGAGTAAGTATTGGGTCTTCCATTATGTATCACCTCCCTATCGAATTGTCATGGTCTTTCAAGTAACAAACTACAAGCATCCATAAGAATAACATCATAAACCACTTCATCAACATACCTTTTGTTAATTGAGAAGAGGACCACTACTTGCTTGGTGACTTGCAAGGTGTCTCCATTACTCAACCATTGAAGCTTGTAAGGCCTAGCATGGTCAAGGGTTGGTAAACTTAATTTCTCCACAAGAGTAGTGGAAGCAACATTGGTACAACTCCCACTATCCACTATCACCGAACAAACCTTTCCTTTGATAGTACACCGAGTTTGAAATAGGTTCTCCCTTTGATCATCTTGAGAGTTGACTTGGGCATGCAACAATCTCATAAGAACTAATAACTCCCCTTGATCCGGATCAGCTAGTTCTTCTTCCTCACTATCCTCTTCAACCTCTTCTTTAACCTCTTCATCTTGAAAAACCTCTTCAATAGTCGCAATCTCCACTAAGGTCATAGTCCGGTTATTAGGACAATTAGCTTGGAAATGACCATAGCCATGACACTTAAAACACTTCTTAGCCCTAAGTGCATCTCTACTAGCCTCATCATGCATTTTAGGTTTTCTCCTTACTAGGTTCAACAATCTTTAACTTACCCAAATCTTTAGGTGGGACATAAGGTTTGGTATAGGATGGAGACCCCTTGTGATAACTACTTTCCTTACAAATCTTGTTAGGGGTAGTGAACTTGATAGCCTTCAGTTGTCTCTTCATTTTCATGGCTAAGTTGTAAACATCATGGAAGGAATGGTAGGATTACAACTCCACCTTGTGAGTTATTTCTTTGTTTAAGCCTCCCACAAACCAGGCTATGGTATGCTCCTTTTCTTCAGGTATGTCACTCCTCATCTTCAAATTTTCAAATTCCCTCACATAATATTCTACTTGCTTGTCCCATTGCTTCAAGTTATGAAGTTTGAAGTAAAGGTCCATCTTATGGTTTTTGGGAAGGAATCTCTTCTTTAACATTCTCTTCATCTTCTCCCATGACCTTACTCTCCTTTTTCTCGTTTTCTCTCTTTCTTTCTTCACATTCTCCCACTACAATGAGGCATAGCCCTTGAACTTCAATGTGGCTACCCTACATTTCTTTTCATCATCATACCTCTTATACTCAAAAATTCTTTCAATACTATAAAGCCAATCAACAAATACATCCGAATTCAAGTTACCATCAAATTCGGGGATGTCCAATTTCAAGCCACAGTCATCATCCTCTTCCCTCCTCCTTCCTCTCCTATGAAGTTTGGGTTCATCATTGGAATCACTAGACAAGGAATTTCTTTTAACATGGGGAGGTGTACAGATGGTGGTCTTTTACCTACAATGAATGGTTCTATCATGAGTGTCTTTTACGGTTTGGACTCTATGGTGAATAATGGAAGGGTCATCTCTTGGAGGTAGGGGTGTCCTAGCTTGGTTTTGATTATTGGAGCCTTGGCCTTGTATCAATTTAGCTAAGTCTTGTGACATGCCATGTATCACTCTAGTAAGAATTTCAAATTTATCACTTAACTCCTCTTTCAAATCCTGTAATTGGCCTTCTAATCTCATATCACCAATCCTCCAAGGTGAGGGAGGGGATTGAGAACTCCTTCTACTAGCCATCAAATAAATTGAATGAGGTTGTAATGGGTTAGGAAAGTGTTTGGGATAAGGATGAAGCAAATTTAAGGTTCTGTGAACAGTATCTTCAGGCTATGAACAGTAATTTCGAGAATAAGAATAGTACTACTAAGGTTTATAAATTGAGAAAGGTAAGTGTTTAGGCCAATTGAGTTGGGTGTGTGGGTATTGGGTTTGGTCTTTGAATTTAGGCTTGGATTGGATATGTAAGGGTAGTTGGGTAATTTCTGGTGAGGGTAAAAGGGTAATTGAGAATGGAAGTGGATTAAGGGTAATTAAAATAATTAGAGTAATGGTTGGAGTAAAGAAGGTTAAAGATGTGATTAGTAGAATATGGATGGGATGTGAAATGGGAAGTGTGCTGGATGGAGGTAATAAAGTCAACAAAATTAGGCTAATAAATACTTTGGGTGGCTAGATGGTAAGTTTACAAAGCACAAGAAGTGATATTGATGAAGGAGAGGACAAAAACAATTAATGTGACAAGGCCAAGCAATTTTGAATCAATTTTCTCTTCTCCCGGTTATCTTCTTCCTTTGGCCAAATGCAAGAATTTTTTCAGCATAAAGTCTCCTTCTTCTCCAACATAAAACTTGCATACAAATAATTACTTTAATGCAACCCCAAGTTTCAATGCCTTTAAGTGAACTTCCACAATAAAACTCACCACACACAACAACCTAAAGCTCTGATACCAGTAATGCTCAATAACCACACAAACAATACCCAGTTCAATCACCAAAGAAACATGCAAGCAATATCTCCAAGAAACACCAACATGCAATACTTACTTGGAGTTGATTAGAACATGCAAGGATGAGAAAAACAAGCCTAAAGGAAGCTCCACCAGCTTGTCAACCACCACCAATCCTTCCTTGCAATAAGAATTGGATAAAGGTAAAAATTGAAAATCCAAACACCACCAAGCAACAAGGAAATTCAATTGGAGAAAAGCTTATAAGCTTTTTTGGATAATTTTCTTTAATTCTCAAAAGTGTTTCTTACATGAAAGAGAAAAGTTTATATAGGCATTTACAAGAAAGATAAATGACAAAACTGCGCTTAGTACAAATTAGAAAAAAAAAGAAATTAAAAATGCAAAAATGCTACAGTGCACGACCTGGACTCACAGGCGTGCGTTAGTGACGCACAGGGGAGATAAGCGCGCAAGGAGCGCGCAGGTAGGTGTGTAGCGTGCTCGTGTGCGTCACAAGGCAACGCGCAAGTGCGCACGTGCGAGTGCCATAAGGCAGAACGTTGGTGTCGTAGCGCGCACGCACGCGGGCAAAATAGAAAGTGGGTGCCGCGGCATGATGCTGCGGCACGTGCACAGTGGCTTGCTAGGTTTCCTGGGTGCCGCAGCATGCAGCTTCTGCCTCTTTTTGTGTTTTTTGTTCTTTTGTGCTCTGTTGAGGTTCGATTCACTACGAATTGCCTCCGTGCCATCCGAAAAATATTTTTAGGTGTTCGAAACTTTCGAAAGCATTAATAAAGTCGTTCCAAATTTTCCAAGGGGGGATAGGAAGGGATTCAAATCCATCAAGCAAGCTAAGTGATTAGAAGCAATATTCATATCAGAATCTGATAAAATTGCACATTTTTTCCGTTAATAGGGTTGAGTTGTGGGTAGCATTATGTGGTTTTTAATTCAAGAGAGTGCAAATTGGTATTCCAAACGTTTAAGTGCAAAATAGTAATTTATTCTTTAATATTTGAGATGGCTGGGAGCCTCTCATGGTTCTCCAAATCTATACTAATAAACTGTTAGCTAACTGATAATGTTTATGTAAGATTGATCAATTCTCTGCAGAAAAATGCTAGGCGACTACTAAAAAACAGGCGAATTTGCTAATTTTGTGATCCCACTTTTAATCAAGGGAGGCTACGCATGAATGAGGCTGCTAGCTTTACTTTTTCTGTACACCTGGTTCTTCCAAACATAATGAGAGTGTATGATTGACCCACATGAAATAAATCCATAAAAAAAAAAAAAAACACCCTAAGTTTGATGAAATAAATCAAGGGAGGCTGAGAAAGGCGCAAGTCAATTAGAAAGACTTCCAGACGGCTATTGAAAATTCGAAAATCAAGAATAAGATTGCAACAAAATACCTAAGTTTGTTGTATTATTATGTGGAAGCTTATCGAGTACTGACTCGAAAATCATCAAAAAATTTTATAAAATTTTTTTTATAAAATATTAAAAGGGGAGGGAAAAGGAGAGAAAAAAGAAAAAAGAAATGTAAGAGTTTCTAATATTATTAGTTTTTGGATATTAATAATTTGATGAATTTCAATCAAACACTTCCATCTTAATACCACATACAAACCAACCCTCCAATCGGTTGGATTTCAATCATTTGCTCCAAATAATAATTCAAAACTTAATATTTAACATACTTTAATAAATAACAAATAACAAAAATAATTTCAAAAATTTCAGAAAACTTACAATTTCTAGAGCTAAATGAGAGCCACGGTGAAGAAGGGAAGAATGTCGTCTCCAAATGAAGAAGAAATGGTCGAAAACCGTTGAAAACAGGCTTGGAACCGACGAAAACAGCAACGGCCAGTGGGAGAAAACCGTATATAGTGGTGGGAGAAAATGGGAAAGAAGAAGAAGAGTGCACGCGCTAGGGCTATAAAGACCTTTACCGACGTTTTTAAGTGACTTGTACCGGCATTTATACAAACGCCGATAAAAAACGTTATAGTGGCGTTTTATTCTAGTATTTGCCAGCGTTTATATAAACGTCGCCAAAACCTGCTTATAGTGGCGTTTTATTAAAACGCCGCTAAAACTTATGCTTTTAGCGGCATTTAGATAAATGTTGCTAAAAAAACGTCACTATAGTCCCTTTCTCTTGTAGTGTATTTTCTGTTGGCAATACTTTAATTTCGGTTTTAGTCTGCTTACGAACATGTTAAAGGCCTGGTGCAATGTGTTGAACGATGAAATTTTAGGCTTTACTGCTTTGGAAACTGTTCATTGATGAGTATTCCTAATTTGGAGAAAATTTGCAGGTTGATTTTGTATAATCATTCCTCTATTATTCGATGTTAACCTGGCCTTTCAATTTATTAATTTATTAGCAGGGTGTTCGGAAGTTTTGGGAAAAAGATACAATCTTAATATCAGACAATTTATGTCGAGGGGAAATAAATCAATCTTTGATCCCTTTTGTACAATCAGATGGGCAAATCAAATCAATCATTATATCACCAAACAAATAAGTAAATAAACCAAAACATACACAATCAAATCAATACGCCAACATTTTAAGGTGGAAAACCTTGTGATAGTGAAACAACGTGAAATCTTCGGCTATAAAACAAATAGGATACAACCAACAAGTTTCTCCACTTTGAAAAATGGGCAACAACATAAAACATCAAACTAACAAAGCTTGAGTTTCTCAGTGACAAAGCAAAATAGGATAGGGATTGAACATCAAACCATTAGATGTAAGGCTTAGATCACCATCAACAAATAACACGGGAAATAAATGTAGATATCCGTTCTCCATCAAAGAGAGAAAGAAATTCAATTATTACCATCATGATTATTGATAATGGATTTATCAAGGCCTCCTGATGTTAAAATGCGACTACTCAGATGGTTCACTGACAGTTTTTACTTTAAATGTAGGTATCCACGCTTTAAATGATTATTATAAATGAAGTTCTAATAATATCTAAAAGGCCAAATCACTAATTCCCACCCAAAGTTTCACTTAAGGACAATCACACCTTCTAACTTTCAAAAACTCAAATACTCACTTGTTGACTAAAGTTAATGATTAAATTTAATGAGAAAAGTTAAATTTTAATGATTAGAAAGATATTTTTTTATCATTTTTAATAAAAAAATAAAATAATAAAATTTATAAAATAATAAAAAATATAAACTATTATTTAAATATTAAGAAAATTTAAAAACGACCACTATTGTTAGTATTGATGACAGTGACCACCAATAATGGAACAGAGTAGCTAAATTTGATCACTTTTGCTAAACAGGCGGCCTGGAACCAGATGGCTGTTTCCGCCCACTTGGTACCATTATCGATGGCCTACGATGGTTGCCTTTTTAATTTTTTAAAAATTAATTATTTTTAATTATTTAATATTTTATAATTATATATTATTTTAATTTTATTGTAATTTTTTTTTATTTTGTAATAAGGGTATTTTAGTCATTTTATAAAAAATGTTAACAAAATTTGATAAAAAATGGTCAAGAGGTGGGTATTTGGGTTTTTAAAAGTTAAGGGGTGAAATACATTGGGGGAAAGCTTGGGTGGAAAAAAGTCCTTTGGTCTACCGAAAACAGCGAATTTCAATAAATTATGCTTTAAACATTTCTCTAACCATATATAAAGAGTGGCTAAAAACAAATAAGAAATCAGCTGTAGTTAAATAAATAAATAACAACTAATAAATCAAACATTGACACATATAATTCTTCTTATCAGAATATATCATTCAGTTTCTGCACTTACTGATATTAGGGAACAAGACAGAAATTGAGAGCAGAATAAGATGGATCAGGGTCAGAACTTATCAATATATTCATAAAACTGAAAGTAGCACAAGATGTAGGCTTTGCCCTTCATTAGAATTTGCATTCTTTAGGCTGCGGTTAATCTTCATCATAAAATTACGCAGCAACATCCATTCGGTTTTACCCCATCATTGTCTGCAGGGCTGAGCACATCCCTTGTTGATCCGATCAAACTAGAAGTGAACCTACTAGATTCATTGGCGCGTAGCCTGAACTCATTTGTACTTTGATTGAACTCTTCCAATTCTTTCTCCTCATGTTGTAGTGGATGCAACCCAGCACTTTTCTCAACCAAATTGATATTTATATAGGGAAGGAAAAAAGACATATTAGAAGTTAAGATCAAACAATTAATATATGAATAAATCAAGGCAATCCATATGTATCTGGAAAAGATAAAACCTACTTTAGTCTATCTATAAATTTACGGGAATTCATATTTTAAAGAAGAAACCATTACTAAATCATAAGCAGCATAGAAGGTATATATCTTATTTAATTACCTTGAGCTAGATTCACCTTTAAAGAAATTTGAAGACGTAAGTTCCTGGAAGGCAGAACATGCTTCCTCTTGCACTTCCTCTTCATCAATGATGGAAGATCTTGTTCTTTTCATAGGTTCCTTAAATTCTTGAGTGAACACCAAACGGACCCCACACTTTTTTATTTGTGTGACCCTAGACCTGGTTATATTTTGTAAGGCTTTGAAAGTGATAAGGGCCTCTGTGTTACACGAGAATTCAAAAATTTCACATGTATTGCAATTATAACCCAGTAATACGTGATCCGACTTAATATTGGTTGGTCCAATGGAAAGCAGTTTTTTATCGAAGGTCATGAATTCATCTAGGCATTTCACGAGTAACTCATACTCAACGTCCAAGAAATCAACCGAATTTTGGCCTTCGACAACGACACAGAAAACGAAACCGAGAAATTTGTTTTGGTTGAATGAACCTTGTGGAAGCACTATGGAAGATCCACTACTTTGAATGTTAAACCATTCGGGAATTTCATTTCCAGGGAAACACATAACACCTTGCGGCTTGCCAGCGTCCTAATAAATACATCATACATGAAATGGTTATTTCTAATATCATGTCTTTTAAGTCATATAAGAAAAAGAAATTGAGATATTGAATGATACCTTTGCATATTTGAATAGTTCAAAATCATCCGAGTTCATATCCAATGCAGCATCATGCAATATATTTCTGATTGCATTCCAATTCAGACTGACGCAATTTGGGAAGCTGAGTGTCCTTCCACAATGTCTTTGAATTAGATTTTTCAAACCTGAAATTGCTTTCAGCCTTCCGCAGTTATCTGCTCTAAGTTGTTCTATATTACTCGGAAGCTTTGGTAAAGACTGAAGCCTACTGCAAAAACGTATGTTCAGGAGCTGTAACTTAGAAAGGTTGACGATGCTTGTTGGTAAGCTCTCAAAATTGTTTCCTTCTGATTCTAACTCTCTGAGCAAGGACATCTGGTCAAGATTATTGGGCAACTCTGTAGAACCACCTGGTGATGAAGGTGTTTCTGTTATAGAAATTCCATCAGCTTCTAGCACTTCCAAACTTTGTAAGTATCCAATATCTTCAAGCAATATATGAAGCTTCGAACAACCAGAGACACAAAAATACTCAAGAGATTTCAATTTAGATATACCATTTGGAAGACTTTCAAGGCTTGAACAATCTTTAAGACTCAATCTGACTAGACTGGAAGCATTTTCAATTGATGAAGACAATTCTTTTATTGCAGTTCCATCTAAATATAACTCTTCTATCCTCCGTGGGAACTCTGGAACCTTCTTTAGATATATCAAACCACAGAGATTGAGCAAACGAAGATTCCAATTATGAATGCTGCTAGGAAGACTTTCTAGCCCTAAACAATACTTAGAATCTCCGGTAGCTTCAAGCTCTTCCAAACTTTCCAAATATCCAATGTCTTCGGGCAATCTGTCAAGTCTCGAACAACCAGAGATACAAAGATATTTGAGAGACTTCAATTTACAAATGCCGTTTGGAAGACTCACAAGGCTTGAACAATCTTTCAGACTCAATCTTTCTAGACGGGATGCATTCTCAATTGATGAAGGCAACTCTTCTATTGCAGTTCCTTCTAAATTTAGCTCCTTTATATTGCGTGGAATCCCAAGAACAAACTTGACATTCGACAAACCAGAAAGATTAAGTTGTTGAAGAGATTCCAAATTACAAACACTACTTGGAAGACTTTCAAGCCTTCGACAATACTTAAGATTCAATTCAACTAGTCTGGAAGGATTTTCAATGGAAGAAGACAATTCTTTTATCGAAGTTCTATCCAAATACAACCGTTCGATATTGCATGATATCCTTGGAGCAGTGTTGAGATGAGAGCAGCCTGAGAGAATAACATATTTGGATTGAATTCCAATTGGAAGACTGGTGAGGCTTTTGCAGTTTCTCAGATTCAAATTAACAAGTTTATTGAGATTCTGAGTTGGAGGAATGATCTCAAACAAACTTGTGCAATATTCTAGGATCAAACACTCTAGATTTTGAGCTTTTGAGAGGTCTGGGAGTTTAACTAGATGCTTTGAGTGACTTAGATCAATGTATTTTAAATTAGGAAGATCCTGTAACAAAAAATAAAATAAAATTTACAAGGAAAAATTAGAAAATCTAATATTAAAATTTATAAAAGAAAATTATCATATGAAATCAACACATACCTTGATACCGGTCCACAGTTGTTCAAGATTGCTGTTACACATCTTAAGTACAACAAGGTTCTGAGGATAAAATTTCAGAGGTAATAATCTGAAGGGATAAAAATCCCAGAAGAGGCATCTTAACTTTGTAAAATCAGATTCTAGACCTTCAAAACCATGCACATTATTATATATGCCTCCGTAATTTGATTCATTCGCTATCAATAATCTTAGAGAATCCATCTTTGAGAAAGCACGAGGATTTAGGTGTATCTCTCTGATTTTAGACACATTAAATCGTAGGCCTTCTATTTTATCACCCTATAGTCAAAATCAAATAGTAAGTTAACAACACAATTACTTAAAAGAATATATGTGCTCCTCACAGAAGCACCACTCCAACCCCTTTATCACAAGAACAAATGTAAGAAGAAATATACAGGAGTGCTCCTATTTGAGCCCAATAAATCTCCATTAGTTGATAAAATTAGATTTCATAAATTCTCCAATTACAAAAATTACTCATTTATCCAGTTTATTTAACTCTGATTCTTCCAACTATTTTTATTCTCATTTTCCTATTTTAAGAATTAAGAAGAACCAAAAACTTTTCTCCAGAATAAGCAAAAACTAGATAACTAATAGCACAAATAAAAATTCCTAGTTTGCAAACAAAGATCTCTCTGTTTTGGCCATTGTTTCCAGTAAACTAATTTTTTATTTTTGAAGCATAAAACAGCACTATGGAAATTGATAACAGATTATTGGGATCTATTGGAAGGTCAAACGAGGAACGCCATAAACATCTGTCAGAAGCTTAAAAACTGAACTTGAAGCGTTTTCCTAGAGAAACAGATAATCCGTGGAATACCATTCTGAATGGTCTGAGACAGAGCTTGGAAGGGTTATTTATAGAATATGTTAAGATTCATTTTAAATTTTATTAAATTGGGAGCTTAGAAAGAGATTTGTGCGGTTTAATAACATCACCGAAGTTACGAACGAAGTTTATGAAAAACCTCATCAATGAGATTACTTAGTCTAATACGAGCAGAGAAACTACTGACAAAAAAATTTCTTTACATCATATTCATTCCTTCCTTTAAAGAAGCATGAAATATGTATCTAGAAATAAATACGTTGTTTTTCTTAATTTTTTCCCCTAATTATTTTTTCTATCAAGAAGAAAGAAACGCAAGACTTCTAATAATAGTTTAAAAATTAAAACGATAATCTCCTAGATATAATTTTTATGGGTTTCACAATCGATATAAAGTAAAACTAAAAGCAAATTTTCTTGGAACTTACCTCATTCTTGTTCAATACATGGTAGACATCATCATCCAGCCACAATCGACTCCGTTTGCCTAGTTTATTCAAGGATTCTTGTCGAACAATTTCCATACCCATTTCCTGAAGCAAATCATGTATTTGTATGGTTTGATATGAAATTGTTATGAGAGCCTTATCCAGAAGTACTCTCAGTCCAATACTTGAACAGAATCTATGAACTAGATGTTCATCCCATCCATTAAAGAAGCATGCAATATCAAGAAACAAATTCTTCTCTTCAAAATCTAGTCCGTTATAACTTATCTTAAGCACTGTTTGGATGTCTTGATGTGGACAATTTTTTAATTTTTCCAATGTACTTTCCCATTCATGTTTTCCCCTTTCACGTAGAAAAGAACCCAATACTTTAAGAGCTAACGGCGCACCTTTAGCATAGTGCATTACTCTTTTTGATAGCTTCATATAATCTTCATCGATGGGATGGTTTTGTTTGAAGGCATGTTCTCTAAAAAGTCGAAAAGATTCATCACCATATAGTCCTTCAACCTTATATATTTTGGCATGATCCACTTCACATCTTACAAGTACCTGTTTATCTCTTGTTGTTATAATGATTTGACTTCCTGAACCCAAGTTTTCAAGGTCTCCAATCAATTCATTTATTTGATTTATATGTGTTACATCATCAAATACAAGGAGAACCTTTTTCCTTCCAAGTCTTTCTATTGTGGAAGCATGCCTTATATTGGGGTGTTCATCCTCCAATATTGTACAGAGAACTTTTTCTTGTAATTGAGTTAGTCCACGTTTCTCCGATTCTTCCCTAACATTTTGAATGAAATAAGAACCGTCAAATTGACTTGAAATTTCGTTGAAGACTGCATTGGCAATAGTTGTTTTTCCTATACCACCCATGCCCCAAATTCCTACTCTACAAACTTTTTTCAATCCACTAGATAATAAAGATTTAATTTTTTGAATCTTCATTTCTATCCCAACCAAGTTCTTGTTACTAGAAGACACATCATTCAGTCTCTTCAAAATATGTTCGATAATTTTCTCTATAAGTTTTGATTCCGGCCTACAATTGAAACATCAAATAAATAAATTTTAAAATTAATGTTTTAACTTATTTGGTTTTAAAAAAATAAAGAATTTACATTAAATAATAATAGATGTTATAGCTAACATGAATCCACAACCAAAAAATATATATATAAAAATGAATATAGTCAATAGAGCAAGAAATTTTTAACATGAGTTGTTAACCGGACTGGGCAAGAAAAAATCAAGTTAAGGTTAAATTTTGTTTACACAAAATATAGTTTGGATCATGTGCTGGATCTACTTGATTTAAAATGGTCATGTTCAGATTGACATGAAGTCAAGCCGAAATGGCTAGAAAGGTTTTAAAAAAAATTGACAACTATTAAAAAAAAAATAGTTGAATGCAAATATATTTTGTATCATGATAATATAACAATTCATTTTTAATTTTTACGTGCTTCAATCAAATAATTATTCATCCTTAATCAATAATTTGAGTTAATTATTCCTCAAAATTATATATATGTGAAATTTTATATCATCCGTAAAACAATTTAAAAGGGTAATTTATAATTACAATACAAATAATATTATATTAATAATAAAACCTATATATTTTTTAATATAATTAAAAGAAATATAATAATAGAAAAATAATTAGAAATAAATAAAAAAGAAAAATAATAAGTAGTTATGACTGAAAAAAATAAATATTAGTTTTAACAAATAATATCTTATCATAAATCATATTTCTTATAAAAATATTGATTGATAGGGTGTCTACAATTTTTTTTATGCAAATATTATTATATATTAAAGATTTAAACAAATATAAAAAAGAAAAAAGTAAATTACAATTATTTTAAAGCAATTTCAATTTCATAAATTTATTTTTTTGAACGTTTCTTTTCTTATACCATTTATAAAATAAAAAATTATAATTCTATAAATTTCAAAATTTGTAAGATATTTTATTTTCATTTTTAAGTTTTAAAGGTTCCTTTCTGATTTCAAAATATTATATATTTCTTATTTTCCTGCCCATACAAAATCATATTTTTGTTGATGAAGAAAATTATGACATGAAGTTGATTGGCTTACAAATGATATTGATATGGATAAAGCAGAAGATATTCAATGAGAACAATGCTCTAACTTTCACTTCTACTGAGATTTGTCCGGTTAAAATTTAATTATAGTTTCTTCAACCTTAATTATGATAGTCACTTTAATTTAATTTTAGGTGGCTTTGCTCCTTATTAAAACATTGATTCTTTTTTCATACTTGTACAATGATTATCTGTAGCTTAATTTTTATATATATATATATATATTTAAAAGTTTGGTATTGTGTTATCAATATTGGTAATTTGAAATTATTATGTTTGATATTTAATTTCTTTATGATTAACTTCTAAATATTCATGGTATTGACATTAGATTATGTTTTATATAATGTAATCTTGAATTGGTGTGTTTCTTGATTCTCATCAATATATTTATATATTTTCATACCTTAATTATTCATGTGTACTAATTAATTGAGGTAGAATTTTTTTATTTTTGTTAACGAGATAAAATAAGCACAATTAAGATGCAGTAGAGAAATTTGGTTTTTGACAAAAAGTGCCATTTTATGTTAAAATGTAATCTTTCATGTAAAAACATATTGTTTTATTTTGTTTAATGTGTCTTTTCATATCAAAATTATGTTATTCGTTGAAAAATATATTATTTCATAACAAATTATTAGATCAAATGTGTTTTGATACTACGTAATTTAATTATATTGTTTGGGTTACTTTAAATTGTATCAGGTCAACTCGAAAAATTTTTGACATGATTTATTTACATTGGGTTATGGTTTAGTGTGTTTGATCTGCAAACTCGAAAAACTGGTATGTGTAAATATGAGAACTTCAGTCAAAATAAATTAAAGCATAGAACTTCAGCATAATAAATCAAAGCAAAAGGATTCACCTAACAATATTTGAATCAAACCCAGATATGTTGGCAGCTTCCGTCAAAGCATTTCTCCATCCCCATGCCTGCAACATCTCTTCTCTCTTCCGACATCGTGATTCATGCTCAGCAAATGCATCTCCAAAACTTCCAGTTTGCTTTCTTACATCTGAAGGATCTACATCATAGAAAATGGGTATCACGATTTGACCATATTTTTTGTTACATTCGAGGATCTTGACGACTTCTTCGAGGCACCATTTAGAAGAAGCATAGTTTTTAGAGAAAATGATAATTGAAATCTTTGATCCTTCAATTGCTTTGATAAGAGATGATGAAATGGAATCTCCTCTTCTAAGTTCATCATCAATGAAAGTTTTAATCCCTCTTCTACACAAAGCTGCATTGATGTGGCTCGTAAACCCGTTGCGAGTGTCCTGCCTTCTGAAACTGAGAAAAACGTCGTAATTTACTTGACTATTAGATGAAGAAGCAGCCATCGAGTAGGTTGGAGCAATCAGACCAACAGGGTTTGGAAACATGTCTACTATTCCCTCTTGAAAATACAACTATTTCTTAAACCGTTGGAGATCATTTTTTATTCGCCAAAACAGTAAATTCCACTCAAGGTTTCTTTAACTAACAAGTGTCACCCACTCACTTTTAAAAAGCCAAACATCCACCCCCGAATCAATTTCCTTTCCAATTTTACAACGTTCTTTTATAAAATAACCAAAATACCTTTAACTAAAAAATAAATAATATTAATATAATACTAAAATAAATTTTAATATAAAATAATATTATATAATATTAGTATAATAAAAATTATTAAAAATTAAAAAAAATCCAAAATAAAGTCATCATCGACAATAGTGGTGGCCACTAAAATACCAATTAGGTGATTAAAAATGATCATCTAGTTTAATTAACAACCGAATTTGATCTTATTGATAGCAAAGAAGGTGGAATTAGGCCTCATCGATGGTAAAGGTAACTAAATCTAGCCACTTTCATTATCGAAGATGGCCGAGAATGGACAACATACTTGAAATTGGCAATTTTTTGCCATCATTGATAGTAGAGACGACTAGATTTGATTATCTTTATCATCGTAAACACTATTATCAGTGACAATAATTTTTTTTAAATTTTATTTTTTTATTTTTAATATTCTTTATTGTTATATTAATATATTATTTATAAAATTAATTTTATTATTTATTATTTTATATTCTTTTTACTTAAAAAAACAAAAATACTCTTTTGATCATTAACATTTAATGATTGATTAATAAATTTAATTATTAACTTTAGTTAAAGAATGAATATTTGACTTTTCAAAATTTGATTGATAAGACTTTCGATTAGAAAAACAATGGGTGGGATAAAGTCTTTAGGCTTTTTTTATTTAGTAAACGTGAATGGATAACTCACACAGCTTTGTTGTAATTGTAAATTAATTTCTCTATTTTGTCTTTGTACTTACTCTTGTTTAGAAAAACCATGGGTGGGATAAAGTCTTTTGGCGTTTTTTAATGGCCAAAGGACTATTTCCCACCCATAGTTTGAGGTGAGAACAAACTGTCACCCCAAAGGTTTTAAAAGCTCAAACTCCCCCCCCCCCACCCCCTCCAAGCCAAATTTAATATTAAAAATAATTAATAATCTTCCGGTAGGTTGTCTTTTAATATTAAAATTTTATAAATTAATAAAATAAATTTTATATAAATATAAAAAATTTTTAAAATTTAAAAATTGAAACAACCATCACCGCTGGTGCCGGTGGTGGTGGTAGCCCATAATATAACCAGGTGGCCATTTTCGGCCACCTGGTTGGCCTCCTCATTAGGTGGAGGCGGTCAGATTGACCACTTTTAGTTTTGGCAAGGCAGTCAAATCTGGCCGCCTCCGCCCGAAATAAAGGCCGAAAATGGCCGATGAGGCCAAGGCCGGCCCTTTATAGCCATTTCCAACTCCTAATTCTGTCGGAGGCAGCCAGATCTGGCCGCCTCCTCCAAAACTGGAGGCGGCCAATTTGGCCGCCTCCATTGAACGAGAAGGCCAAATCTGGTCTCTTCTGAAACCGAGTAGTCGAAAATAGCCACTTGATTCTATTATGGACGACCACGACCATCGACACCGGTGGCCATGACTGTTTCAATTTTTAAATTTTAAAAATTTTTTAAATATATTTTTTAATTTTTTTAAAATTTTTTGAAAATATTTATATTTAAAAATTATTTTATAATTTTATTATAAATTTTTAATTTTTAAAAGAGTAGTTTAATCATTTCAGTAGAAA
Organism: Anacardium occidentale; assembly: GCA_026122585.1. Classification (NCBI taxonomy): domain Eukaryota; kingdom Viridiplantae; phylum Streptophyta; class Magnoliopsida; order Sapindales; family Anacardiaceae; genus Anacardium; species Anacardium occidentale. The sequence continues at coordinate 24,668 of JAJEJH010000798.1, forward strand.
AATTATAAAGAATCATTCTAAGAGTGGGAGACTGAGTTTTTGAAACCTTGAGGGTGGCAATTTGCCGCTGCCTCAAACTATGGGTGGGAAATAGTGCTTTGGCCTTTTTTAATTTAGTAAACGTGTATGGACAACTCATACAGCTTTGTGGTAATTGTAAATTAATTTCTCTATTTTGTCTTTGTACTTACTCTTAAGCCATCGATGTTGCCGGGAAGTTTTCTACGCCTATTCAATTCTGTATGTCCATTTTTTCTCCGACCTTCCTGGGGAATGACCCGCTTTGCATTTTTGTTTTAGGCTTATTGATATCCCCCGAGGTTAATCTTTTATCAATTACCATCCCTTGCTTTTTATTTTTATTTTTTTCCGCTTTGAGTTGGAATAAACATGTTGCTGGGTCATGTCAGCCCTAAGGACTAAAAACACCCTACTTAGAAGGTATAATTTGCAAAATTGTGAATTGTATTAAAACTTGCTATTAAGGCAAGTCATGTGAAGGGTCTGTGAGCTGACTCATATCATAGCTCGCGAAAACATACAGATTATAAAAAAATTTAAAAATTAATTTTTACTGGACTAGGAAAGCATGTCGGGCCGCAACAAATTTAGTCAATTGGAATTGAGAAAATGATCTAAATCGGCAGCCATTTTCTTGTATTTTTAGTGATGAAAATTTCAGCAATGGCATCTCAAAATTCCAGCATCAAAACAAGCCCTAAACTCATGCAATTTCATACATATTTCATGCCACATTCATCCTAAATTCCATCAACTTCAATTCCAGCCAAAACAAGTTCAAATCTCCAACAACCAACCTCCAAGATCATCAAACAACAATCAAAGAAAGGTAGGAAAAGGAGAATAAAATCCAGAACAACATGTGATAAATTTGTAAAGCAAAGAAGATTCAATTCAAGCCTAAAGGAACTAGCCACCAACTTGACAAGTGTTTGCAAGAACAACCAACCTCAAGCATAAAGGATTCCTCCACCAACTTGAGGGTGAACCAAGGATAAAGGAGATTCCACCACCAAGGTTCTTCCACCACCAAATTTCTTCTTGCAAATGGAAATTTGGATAAAGGAAATATGCATTCACATGAGCCAACCAAGCATCATGGAACAAGGAAAGCAAAAGCTTTTCTAAATTTTCATTTCAACAAAAAGCCCTTTTTACAATAAGTTTGAGTTGCCTTTATATAGGCAAACTTTAACCATGGTTAAACTAACCCTAGTTAAGTTAAACACAATTTAAATAAAATAAAAGAAAACATAAAAATACAAATTATAAAAGTTTCCTAAATCTAATTACAATGCATAATTTAAATACAAGCATATTTTAAATATCATAATTTTGTATGCATGCATCTTCCCTTGATTAATTGGCCTTGGATTCGAATTTTCGAATCGAATATTTGATCCGAATTGATTGCTCGAACTCGATCCGGAGAGGTGTTGGCACTCGAATCCGTGTTGAAAGTCATTAGGAACTCAAAATCTTCAAGGAGGATGCATTGGAAAGGTTCTGGAAGCCCAAGCATACAAAAAGACTTGAAAAGCTGAAAATTGGGAAATTGCGGCAGAATGTAGCGGCCGCGGCATTATGCCGCGGCATGAGCATGCTGCGCGCGGACAGTGTGCATGAGTGCTTAGCAGGCACTTGCTTGCGTCGCAAGGCAGGGCGCCAGGCCTGCTTCTTGCGCGCACAGCTGCTACTTGCGGCCTTGCACGCCAGGGCCTTTTCTTTCTTTATTAATTTTCGGCCTGATCCTTGTCCGATTCGATTTCTATTTTTTTCATTGGCTTCGTATGAAGCCATTGGATGAATTTTGACTCTTTCGTGTGCCGTTTCTGAATTTTGCAAGTCCTGAGCATGATTCGAAGGCCTTGGGGAAAGTTATGCGAATGGATCCAGAATTTCTTACGAATGCTCTGATTGAACCCGAATAAGCTGATTTTTCTTGTTTTGATGGCTCGAAGCGGCTTCAATTTGATAGAGAGGCAATTTGGAGGCACCAAGGCATAGATCGATGATGATGTTTCCGAAATCATAATTAGACTCGGATTTGGATTCATATCATACTCCCCTTGTTGGAGAGGATTTGACCTCAAATCCGGAACTCCACATTTACTCATCAAGTCCTTCTCAAGTTCCTCTTTGGACCCATTACCAAGCTCTATTTCATTTTTCTCCTTGGATTCATCATCAAGCTTCATTGCTATTTCCACCTTGGAGCCATTCTTCTCTTCAATTTGGGCTTTTGTAAGTTCCACCTTGGAATTATCTTCTTGCTCCTTCACAAATGTAATAAGAACCTCACAAGGCACAACACATTGTTTCTTTGCAATTTCAGCCATGGAATCAACCTTTTCATTAGCATCCTTTTCACTTTCAGACAAGATAATTTCAGTCCCAATCTCATTCTCTTCTTTAGCCGCTATGGAAGTATTCTTGGACAAATGGACTTTTTCGGTGGTCTCTTCCTTGTTGGTCACCATCAAAGCATGCTTTGGAAAAAAGTGAATTTTCATTAGTTTCTTCATCTTCTCCCAAGATTTAATTCTTTCCTTTCCTTCCCAATCTCTTTGTTTGTTCAATCTTTCCCACCATAGAGATAAAGAAGGGTGCTCTTTAAGCTTCACAATGGCAACTTTGAACTTCTTCTCATCCGACCACTCCATAAGCTCACACATCATCTCAAATTCCTTCAACCAATGCAAAAATTTTTTTGGTTCTAACTTCTCAGCTTTGGGCACATCCATTTTCAAATATTGATCACCATTCTCAGATTGCCTTTGGACCAATTGGGAAATTTGGTTGGACACTACATGCACAAGTTTATCAAGGTCATTAAATTTCTCATGCATTTCAACTCTAAATCCTTGAATTTGGTCCTCAAGCTTTGTCCTTGCTCTAACCATGGATATATTTGGATAATATGGGAAGAAAACACACTAATAAGGGTGGGGTTGAGGTTCTGTGAACAGTGTTTTCAGGGTGTGAACAGTGAAACGGGAAGTGAACAGTGTTTTCACAGGTTATAGAGGGGGAAGATAAGTGTTTGGGCCAATTGAGTTGGGTTGATAGATATTAATTTTGGGGTTTGGACTTGGTATTGGCAATTGGTTTTTTTTGGAAATTATAATTGGGCTTGGGTTTGGGTTTGATGGTAAGGGTAAATTGGTAACTTTGGAAAAGGATAATTAGGTAATTAGGAATTTTTTTTTTTTATGAGGGTAAGATGGTAATTAAGTGTGAGAGTGGATTAAGAATTAATTGAAGTAATTAGGGTAATGGTTGTAGTAAAAAAGATTAAGGGTGTGATTGGTAGAAAATGGATGGGATGTGAAGTGGGAAGTTTACAAAGCACAAAGCATTACATTGATGAAGGCAAAGACAAGTGTAATTAATGGACACAAGAAAAAAAAAATTGAACCAAGTTTTCCCTCCTCCCGGTTATCTTCTTCCTTGGACCAAATGCAACAAGTTTCCAGCCAACTCACTCAAATTTTCCAGCCAACTCAGTAAAACAATTCCAGCAACAATTTTTTTTTTTTTTTCTCCTGAGTGCTACCACAATCTTATAATATTTCAGCACAAGCTTATAACTACAATAACCTTAATTTTTCCAACCACAGAAAGTTCATGCAGAAACATCATATAAGCTTCAGCCACTTCAATCTTTACTCCCAAGCAATTTTTCAACACCAAAAACACAACAACACAACCTAAAGCTCTGATACCAGATGATCTAAATCGGCAGCCATTTTCTTGTATTTTTAGTGATGAAAATTTCAGCAATGGCATCTCAAAATTCCAGCATCAAAACAAGCCCTAAACTCATGCAATTTCATACATATTTCATGCCACATTCATCCTAAATTCCATCAACTTCAATTCCAGCCAAAACAAGTTCAAATCTCCAACAACCAACCTCCAAGATCATCAAACAACAATCAAAGAAAGGTAGGAAAAGGAGAATAAAATCCAGAACAACATGTGATAAATTTGTAAAGCAAAGAAGATTCAATTCAAGCCTAAAGGAACTAGCCACCAACTTGACAAGTGTTTGCAAGAACAACCAACCTCAAGCATAAAGGATTCCTCCACCAACTTGAGGGTGAACCAAGGATAAAGGAGATTCCACCACCAAGGTTCTTCCACCACCAAATTTCTTCTTGCAAATGGAAATTTGGATAAAGGAAATATGCATTCACATGAGCCAACCAAGCATCATGGAACAAGGAAAGCAAAAGCTTTTCTAAATTTTCATTTCAACAAAAAGCCCTTTTTACAATAAGTTTGAGTTGCCTTTATATAGGCAAACTTTAACCATGGTTAAACTAACCCTAGTTAAGTTAAACACAATTTAAATAAAATAAAAGAAAACATAAAAATACAAATTATAAAAGTTTCCTAAATCTAATTACAATGCATAATTTAAATACAAGCATATTTTAAATATCATAATTTTGTATGCATGCATCTTCCCTTGATTAATTGGCCTTGGATTCGAATTTTCGAATCGAATATTTGATCCGAATTGATTGCTCGAACTCGATCCGGAGAGGTGTTGGCACTCGAATCCGTGTTGAAAGTCATTAGGAACTCAAAATCTTCAAGGAGGATGCATTGGAAAGGTTCTGGAAGCCCAAGCATACAAAAAGACTTGAAAAGCTGAAAATTGGGAAATTGCGGCAGCATGTAGCGGCCGCGGCATTATGCCGCGGCATGAGCATGCTGCGCGCGGACAGTGTGCATGAGTGCTTAGCAGGCACTTGCTTGCGTCGCAAGGCAGGGCGCCAGGCCTGCTTCTTGCGCGCACAGCTGCTACTTGCGGCCTTGCACGCCAGGGCCTTTTCTTTCTTTATTAATTTTCGGCCTGATCCTTGTCCGATTCGATTTCTATTTTTTTCATTGGCTTCGTATGAAGCCATTGGATGAATTTTGACTCTTTTGTGTGCCGTTTCTGAATTTTGCAAGTCCCGAGCATGATTCGAAGGCCTTGGGGAAAGTTATGCGAATGGATCCAGAATTTCTTACGAATGCTCCGATTGAACCCGAATAAGCTGATTTTTCTTGTTTTGATGGCTCGAAGCGGCTTTAATTTGATAGAGAGGCAATTTGGAGGCACCAAGGCATAGATCGATGATGATGTTTCTGAAATCATAATTAGACTCGGATTTGGATTCATATCAGAAAATTAGGCAATAAATTAATTAATTTAGCCATTTTTTAAAATTAAAATTAAAAAATATCTAAAAAATTTCACTTTCATAAATTTATCCAAATTTTTGCACGTGACGAGATAAGCGCACCACATGCAATACGCAGAACAAACAAATCATCGAGAAAATCAAGTAACTCGCATGATGTCATAACACATAGCTTGCATATTGACTCCAAACACGTGTACTATCCCTTCATTAATTGTTTTTGCCAATTACGCTTCTCTAAATCCATACAACTTGATACATTGATTTTTTAAGCCTAGAGTAGAAATTTCCTTAAACAAAGGGTTAATACATTGATTTCCTTCAGCCTATAGCAGAGATGTCATTGATTTTACTTAAGATTTATAGCATTTTTATGTTGAAAAAAAAATTAAAATTTAAAATCTTTTGTTAATGATTTTAGATGATATTTTTTTTTATAGTAATACTAGATGAAGTATAAATTATTGTAAGACTGATTTTGTGACTGAAAATAAGAAAAAAAAAAAAACATGTTATTCGACCACTATGTGTGTTGTATGTGTACTTTATGTAAAGTACACATACTGACAAAAGTTAAGGACGAGAATATTTTATCAATTTTTAAAATTGAAAAGAATAGCGTAACACACATGATACGCATATGAGAGTGTTTGTTAGTTTTTAAGAGTAAGGGGGAGCATAAATGCACAAAAAGAAAAAATGTTTATTAATATCCCTCAGACTCATCATGTGTGTTTTCATACAATACTTATATTTTTGTTTTGTACATATGATGTTTACACGTGAATTTTTTATGAATCATCGATTTATTTATCATATGTGATGCATATGTCATATATAATTTACCTATGAATTTTTGGATAGATTTATAGAAGTAGAATTTAATTGGATATTTTTGTTTTTTTAATTTTAAAAATTGGTTAGAAAAATAATTTCCCAAAATTATGTTTTTACTGTTCCCAATATTCGATCCCAATTATATAGTAGAGGCGTGCATGATTTTCAAACCAAATCAATAATTGCAATTTTGTCTGATTTGATTTACAGTTTGGACTTATATGTATTTTTCTATAATGTCACAAATAAAAGATTAAATTAAATTGTGAAATGAAGTGAATTGATGAATAATAATTTAAAAGAAATTAAAAAAAAAAAAACGTGATGAATTTCGTCAAGCTTGATAAGTAAATTTTGCATTTTACTTCATAGAACCAATGTGTTACATAAAAGCTTTTTTTCTTACCTCTCGAGAAGAAAGCCTTCAAAGATATATGTTAGAACATATCCCATATTAGCACTGTAACCTACAAAATAGGTTTCAATGCATCCGGATTTCATATATATATATATATATATATATATATATATATATATATATATATATATATATATCTTCTCCCTTGTGCATTACCAATAGTGCTTATCCGTGTCCTCGCATGCTCCCTTCTCAGTTTTTCTTGCAAATCTGTATTCTTGGTACAACCTTAGTTCCCTGGCCAGACATGGAAAAATATTTCTCTTATAATATCTGCAGCCACAGAGAAAAAGAAAATATCTTATCGTACACCAGAAAGTTGCCCCATAAATCTGGCAAGAATGATAGAATTCATCACGTGCCAAAACAGTATAGACATCGGTTTATTTTGCCAAATAAACTTTTTAAAACAAATATACCTCATAGTTGTCAAAGTCAAAAATATTCTTTTAACCATTAATATTTAATAATTAATCGTTAAATTTAATTATTAATTTTGATTAATAGATGAATATTTAAATTTTAAAAAATTAACAAATAAGATTTTATCATTGAAAGAAACTCTTGAGTGAATATGTCCTTTGGCTTAATAATAATTATATTAATGATAAATACAACCTTCATTTATTTTTTTAATATATTAAAAGATATATAATAGAAGAACAAACATTATGAGAAATAAATAAAATAAAATAGTACATACTTATGACAAAAGAAATATATATTAGTTTTAACAAATAGTATCTTATCTGAAATCATATTTCTTATAAAAATATTGAATTATAGGGTGTGTGTGTGTGTATATATATATATTAGTAAACATTATCATATTGCAAAGATTTTTATTATTGCAATCATTTAAAAGAATTTCAATTTCATAATATATTGGTTTTGAACCTTACTTTTCTTTTGCAATTATAAAATTAAAATTTATAATTCTATAAAATTTATAATATTTAAGATATTTTTTTATTATTTTAAAAATTAATAATTTTATTTTTAAATTTTCATAGTGTTTTTATGATTTTAAAAATATTATATATTTCTTATTTATCTACCATTACAAAGGAAATTATATATACGGATAAAACAAAGAAGATATTCAATGAGCACGATGATCTCTCTCTCCCCCCTATTGAGATTTGACTGGTTATAACTAAATTTTAGTTCTTTCAAACTAAATTATGATATTTGCTTCTTAAAACATTGTACGAGCTAGTCGAATGTCTGCTTGAAAAGGATAACCATTAGACATTTTGGAAGAGCTTTATCATTGATATTCATTTTGATGTAGTAACTATTTTGGCAAACATGTACAAAGACTACTTATAGTTTATATGTTTTTTGTATATTTATAAGTTTTTTGGTGTGTTATCAATACTACTAATTTGAAATTGTAAGGTTTGGTGTGTAATTCCTTTATGATTCACGTTTAAATATTCATGATATTGATATTTGATTATGTTCTATATATTGTAATGTTTAATTGGAGTGTTTCTTAAGCAAACTTCCAGTTTGCTTCCTTGCATGTGAAGGATCAACATCATAGAAAATGGCTATCACGATCTGAGCATATTTTCCCTTACATTCGAGGATCTTTACGACTTCTTCGAGGCACCATTTAGAAGAAGCATAGTTTTTAGAGAAAATGATAATTGAAATCTTTGATCCTTCAATTACTTTGATAAGAGATGATGAAATGGAATCTCCTCTTCTCAGTTCATAATCAATGAAAGTTTTTATCTTTCTTCCACACAAAGCTGCATTGAGGTGGCTGGTAAACCGGTTGCGAGTGTCCTGTTCTCTAAAACTAAGAAAAACATCGTAAATTACTTGGGGACGAGAAGAAAAAGCCATCAAATTGCTTGAACCAAACAAGTCTCTAGAGTTCCGGAATATGTATAATAGCGTTTACTTCAAGATTCCTTGAAATTAAAACTTTGCACAAAAACAGGTGGATTAATTAATCAACATATATTAATTTCTTAATGCGATGGAACATGATAATTTTTATTGGCCAAAATGACTATTTTCCATCAAAGATTTGATTAAATAATTGATTATTATTATTAAGTTTGAAGATATTAATTTTTATCTATATATACAAATTAATAATTAATTTTTATAATTAAAGGATATTTATATCATTTTATCTAAATATTATAATAAAAGTATATTTTGAATGTAAATATCATTTTTTTAAAAATTGATTCGAGATGAATAAATATTTTTCTTATCTTATTTAAAAAATTAACGTATTCACCTTATATATTTTAAAAATATGCATTTACACTTTAATTTATTATATTCTTTAAGAGTGTCATTATCAATTTTTTAAATTATCAAGGAACATAGTAAAATTTATAAAATTATAAAACATCGTAATTTTTTAAAAATTAAAAAATAAACTCTTAAAATTTTTATTAACACCGGTAGCATTTTTAAAATATATAGTTTACTTGCAAATATATAATTATATGTCTTTGATATTACTATTTTTATTTTTATTAATAAAATATTTTTAATTAAAATAAAAATATTTAATAAAATTTTAAATATAAAATAAATATTATTTAGTTAAAGGGTTTTTATTTTTTAATAATTTTATAAAATTTAATAAAATTTATTAATAAATTTAATAAATAAATAAGAAATTAATATTTTTAAACTTAAAAACAGAAAATATTATTTCATCAAATATAAGGTGAAGTCGCATTTGAACCTTTTTTTATTTAGAAAACATCAATGGACAAATCATAGAGCATTGACCTTTATGGAAAGGCCAAATAACTTAGTCCCATCCAAGGCTTCCTTAAATGACAAGTCTCACCCAAAACTTTTAAAAAGTCAAACATTTACTTATTAACTAAAGTTAACGATTAAATTTAATAATCAATGGTTAAATTTAACTAGTCAAAGAAATAATTTGATCTTTTTGAATAAAAGATTAAAAAATAATTAAATTAATTTTATAAAAATATTTAAAATATAAAATAATAATAACATAATATTAAAAATTAATAAAAATAAAATAAATTATTTTTTTTTAAATCAACCACTATCATCAATAACATTGTGATGACAGTGGTTGTCATTAACCTAACTAAGTAGTTGAAAATGATCATTTGATTCGATTAATGGTCAAATCTGACTATCTTAATGGAAGAGACAATTATATATGACAGCCAAAGATTTGTCAAAAATGACCATCCTTGTTAGCAACGCTGTTGAAGGCGGTGACTACTTTTTTTAAAGTTTTTTTTATTTTATTTTTATAATTTTTATTATTAAATTAATATTATTTTATATTAAAATTTATTTTAATATTAATATTATTATTTTTTTTTTATTGAAGGGTATTTTAGTTATTTTATTAATTATGTTAATAAAATTGGAAAAGATTTGGTTAAGGGGTAGGTATTTGGCTGTTTAAAAGTTTTTGGATGAGAATGTCTTTAGGGAAACCTTGGGTGGGACTAAGGTGTTTGGCCTTATGGAATTATAAATTAATTTCTCTTTGTATTTATACTTATGTTTAAGCCATCAATGTTGACTGGAAGTTTCTACGCATATTCAATTATGTTACTCCATATTTTGCTGATCTTTTTCGGCATTGGCCGGCTTTACATATTTTTACGCTGATCTTTCTCAGGAATGATCGGCTCCGCATTTTTTTTCTAGGCTTATATTATATCCCCTCAGGTTATCTTTCGTCAAATTGTCATCATTCATTACCTGCTTTCTAGGTGTTTTTTTTTTCACCCACTTAGGATCTGAATGGCCATAACAATGGACTATATGAATGCTGTTATTAAGGCGGGTCATGCTACGGGTTTTGCAGCAAGGTTCATGAGTTAATCTGACACCATTTGTAAAAATAATAAACTATAAAAATGTATACAAAATTTTAATTTTTGATGGATCAACCCAAAAAGCACGTCATTGATCCACAAAAAGGTCTTCGGAAATACGACACAGAGGGTTATTAGCTAGGTTAGCGCACAATAGTTTTCTTTGATTGGGGCTCATTTTTAAAAGCTCTGCCCAGAGCCCTACTTGGGATCTTGCTTCTGGATGAGTGAACATGGCCCGTGATCCCAATGAACCATGCCGAATAAGGTATTGCATGGTCTGTCCTGACCCACATGAAACAAATTACAAATAAGATGAATATTATTGCCCAAACAAGAAATTAAAAATATGAAGTGTTGTGGTATAACTAGCTTTGAGTACAGACTTCAATTTATATTAGAAATCTTATAAAAGTTTTCAACTAATTTTACTAAAACAAAACTAACGTGGTCCTAGACTTATTTCACAAAAAAAAAAAAAAAAAAAAAAACCAATAGCATTAACTGACTCCTAAAAAAATAAAACAATAAAAACAATTTATAGATCCATTCAACGTAATAGTAAGTTGCACTAATTTGTATTACTCTCTCTTAGTGCAAACTTATTGTCATCAACACCAAGAACTCAACAGAACACTTCAAATTTAGCTTTGGAAAGTGATTTAGTAAAGATATCAACAACTTAATCTTTAGCTCATATTTTCTGTAGCTCAATGGTTAACACCGTCTCTCCGACAAAATGTAATTGAATTTCAATGTGTTTTGTGCATGAATGAAACACTAAACTTCCAGCAAGTTTTATTGCACTTTCATTGTTACAATAAATGGGAATTGAGTAGTTGAAGGTAAAAACCATTTCTTGAATGAGCTTCTCAAGCCAAAGACACTCTTGAGTGGCCATGGTAGCTACTACATACTTTGCTTCACAACTTGAAAGAGTTATAGTGGTTTGTTTTTTAACTACACCATGAGATTGTAGTTGAACCTGTAGTAAAATAGAACTCTGTTGTGTTAACGTTTGTCATTCATGTCACCAGCCCAATGTGCATCTACAAAACCACTCAAAGAAAATACATAAGTTGCTTGTATATTAATGCATAACTTAGAGTGCTTTTTACCTATTGAAGAATCCTCTTTGATGTAGTTAAGTGACCCTTACATGGTTTGTTCATAAACTGAGAAATGACTCCAACAGAATAACAATACCAAGTCTTGTGATAGTTAAATAGAATAAACTACCAACAATTTGTCGAAAAAGTGTTGCATCTTCTTGTGGCTTTCCTTTATTTTTAGATAACTTTAGGCAAGGTTCCATAGGAGTGGTCATTGCTTTTGACTCCTCTATACGAAAGAGATTTAGTGAACTTGTTGTATATCCTTTTTGAGAGACAAAATAAACGTCTGATTTTCAATTTTAGAGCCAAGAACTATTTATTTCAAAACGACAAACGAAGTTTGGACACCTTATTTTGACCTATCTAAGGTCTTTTCCTGGTGATGATTACCAACAATTCATTTATTTAGGAAACTTGTTTATCTTTTGTTGTTATAATGATTTGACTTTGTGAACCCAAGTTTTCAAGGTCTCCAATTAATTCATTTATTTGATTTATATGTGTTACATCATCAAATACAAGGAGAACCTTTTTCCTTCCAAGTCTTTCTATTGTGGAAGCATGCCTTACATTGGGGTGTTCATCCCCTGATATTGTAGAAAGAACTTTTTCTTGCAACTGAATTAGTTCACGTTTCTCCGATTCTTCCTTAACATTTTGAATGAAATTAAAACCTTCAAACTGACTTGAAATTTCATTGAAGACTGCATTGGCAATAGTTGTTTGGCCTATACCACCCATGCCCCAAATTCCTACTTTGCAAACTTTTTTTGATCCATTAGATAACAAAGATTTAATGTTTTGAATCTTCATTTCTATCCCAACCAAGTTCTTGTTAATAGAGGACATATTATTCAGTCTCTTCAAAATATGTTCAACAACTTTCTCTGTAAGTATTGATTCAAGCCCACAGTTGAAACGTCAAATTATTAAATTTTAAAATTAATTTATAATTTATTTGGTTTTTTTTTTAAAAAAACAAAGATTGACATCAAATAATAATAGATTTCATAGTTAACATGAATCCTCTACTAGAAAAAAATATATATAAATGAATAAAGCCATAGAGCAAGAAATTTTTTACGTGAGTTGTTAACCTGGCTCGACAAGAAAAAATCAGGTGAAGGTTAAGTTTTTTCACACAAAATATAGTTTGGACTTTGTGTTGGGACAACCTGATTTAAAACGGATCAAGTTCGGATTGACGTGAAATCAAACCAAAGTGACTAAAATGGTTTTAAAAAGAATTGACAACGATTAAAAAGAAAAAGTTGAATGCAAATATATTTTGTATCATGATAATATAACAATTCATTTGTAACTTTTACATGCTTCAATCAAATAATTATTCATCCTTATTAATCAATAATTGGAGTTAATTATTCCTCAAAATTATATATATGTGAAATTTTATTTCATCCATAAAACAATTTAAAAGGGTAATTTATAATTACAATACAAATAGTATTATGTTAATAAGAAATTCCACCTATATATTTTTAATATAATTAAATGAAATATAATAATAGAAAAATTATTAGAAATAAATAAAAAAGAAAAATAGTAAGTAGTTACAACTGAAAAAATGAATATTAGTTTTCACAAACGATATCTCATCATAAACCATATTTCTTATAAAAATATTGATTGATAGGGTGTCTACAAATTTTTTTATGCAAATATTATTATCTATTAAAGATTTAAACAAATAAAAAAAAATTACAATTATTTTAAAGCAATTTCAATTTCATAAATTTATTTTTTTGAACTTTTCTTTTCTTATACCATTTATAAAATAAAAAATTATAATTCTATAAATTTCAAAATTTGTAAGATATTTTATTATTGTTAAATATATTTCTTATTTTCCTGCCTATACAAAATCATATATTTGTTGATAAAGAAATTAATGACATCAAGCTAATTGGGCTTGCAAATGATATTACAAATATGGATAAAGCTGGGAAGATATTCAATTAGCTCAATGCTCTAACTTTCACTTCTACTGAGATCTGTCCGGTTAAAATTTAATTATACTTTCTTCAATCTTAATTATGATAGTCACTTTAATTTAATTTTTAAGTGGCTTTGCTCCTTAAAACATTGTAATTCTTTTTTCGTACTTGCACAAAGATTAAATGTAGCTTATTATTATTATTATTATTTTACATATTTAAAAGTTTTGTATTGTGACATCAATATTGCTAATTTGAAATTATTATGTTTGATATGTAATTTCTTTATGATTAACTTCTAAATGTTCATGATATTGATATTTATACTGTAATCTTGAATGGGTGTGTTTCTTGATTCTCATTAATATATTTATATATTTTCATACCTTAATTATTCATGTGTACTAATTAATTAAGGTAGAATTTCTTTATTTATGTTTATGAGATAAAATAAACACAATTAAGATGCAGTAGAGAAATTTAGTTTTTGATAAGAAGTGTCGTTTTATGTTAAAATGTAATGTTTTGTGTAAAAACATATTGTTTTGTTTTGTTTGACAAATGTGTCTTTTCATATTGAAATATATCGTTTTATAATAAATTATGTCATCCATTAAAAAATATATTATTTGATAACAAAGTATAAGATTACATGTGTTTTGATACTATGTAATTTAATTATATTGTTCGAGTTAAGTCAAATTGTATCAGGTCAACCCAAAAATTTTTTGTCAGAATAGGGTTAAAAAATTTCTAACATTATTTTTTTTTTTTTGTTGGTTTATGGTTTAGGGTGTCTGATCTGCAACCTAAACTATCACGATATGAATCCTATCTAATGACATAAACTGGAATGTGTAAATATCGGAACTTCAGTCAAAATAAAACAAAGCTTAGAACTTCAGCATAATAAATCAAAGCAAAAGGATCACCTATCAATATTTGAATCAAACCCAGCTATATTGACAGCTTCCGTCAAAGCATCCCTCCATCTCCGTGCCTGCAACATCTCTTCCCTGTTCCGACATCGTGATTCATGCTCAGCAAATGCATCTCCAAAACTTCCAGTTTGCTTCCTTACATCTGAAGGATCTACATCATAGAAAATGGGTATCACGATCTGACCATATTTTTTCTTACATTCGAGGATCTTGACGACTTCTTCGAGGCACCATTTAGAGGTAGCATAGTTTTTAGAGAAAATGATAATTGAAATCTTTGATGCTTCAATTGCTTTGATAAGAGATGATGAAATGGAATCTCCTCTTCTAAGTTCATCATCAATGAAAGTTTTAATCCCTCTTCTACACAAAGATGCATTGATGTGGCTAGTAAACCCGTTGCGAGTGTCCTGCCCTCTGAAACTGAGAAAAACGTCGTAATTTACTTGACGATTTGAAGAAGAAGCAGCCATCGAGTAGCTTGAAGCAATCAGATCTACAGGGTTTGGAAATATGTCTACTATTCCTTTTTTGAAGTTACAACTATTTCTTAACGCACTGGGGATGAGTTTTTAATGGCCAAAAGATTTAATCCCACCCAAGGTTTCTGCTAATCACATCTTTAACCTTTTTTACTTTAACCATTACCTTAATTATTTCAATTAACTCTTAATCCACTTCTATTTTCAATTACCCTTTTACCCTCACCACAAATTACCCAACTACCCTTACATATCCAATCTAAGCCCAAATTCAAAGACCAAACCCAATACCCATACACCCAACTTAATTAGCCTAAACACTTACCTTTCTCAATTTATAACCCTTAGTAGTACTATTCCTATTCTTGACATTACTGTTTATAGCCTGAAAAAACTGTTCATAGAACCTTAAATTTGCTTCATCCTTATCCCAAACACTTTTCTAACCCATTACAACCTTATTCAATTCATTTGATGGCTAGTAGAAGGAGTTCTCAATCCCTTCCCTCACTTTGGAGGATTGGTGATATGAGATTAGAAAGCCAAATACAAGATTTGAAAGAGGAGTTAATTGATAAATTTGAAACTCTTACTAGAGTTATACATGGCATGTCACAAGAGTTGGCTAAATTGACACAAGGTCAAAGGTCTAACAATCAAAACCAAGCTAAGAACCCACCTCACCATGAAGAACATTTCACACTTTCTCACCAAACATATCTCCCTCACACCATCCAAGAAAGAACTGATCACTAGCACCAACAAACCACCATTCGAACACCCCTCCCTAGTGAGAGAACTTTCATCCCTAGTGAGGTAAGTAACAGTGAGGATGAACTTAGGAGAAGAAGGAGAAGAGAAGATGACAATGATAGGGAGTTGAAAATGAAGATACAAGAGTTTGATGGTAGCTTAAATCCAGATGATTTTATAGATTGGTTGTATAAGATAGAGAAAGTTTTTTAATATAAGGGCTATGATGATGAGAAAATGTGTAAGGTAGCTACATTGAAACTCAAGGGTTATGCCTTTTTGTGGTGGGAAAATATGAAAAAGGAAAAAGAAAGAGAGGAAAAAAGAAGGGTTAGATCATGGGATAAATTAAAGAGAATGATGAAGAAAAGGTTTCTAGGCGAAGACTACAAGTTAGATATTTATTTCAAGCTTCACAATTTAAAACAAGGGGATAAAAAAGTTGAAAAGTATGTTAAGGAGTTTGAGAATTTGAAGATGAGAAGTGATATACCGAAAGAGAGGGAGCACATCATAGCTAGATTTCTGGGAAGATTGAACAAGGAGATACCCTATAAAGTTGAATTGTAAGCTTACCACTCATTCCATGATGTTTGCAATTTGGCTCTTAAGGTGGAAAAACAATTTCACTCAATGAAAGACACCATTCCTAAGAAGCCATCCAAGGAGAATACATATCAAAGGGGAGCACCATCTTTTCCCAAGTCCAACATTTTGCCTAAGGACCTTGGAAAGGCCAAGATGGTTGAACCAAGCAAGGAGAAGCCCAAGGTATTAGTAGACAATGCCCAAGTGACTTTAAGAAATAAAAAATGTTTTAAGTGTCAACATTAGGAGCATTAACAGCTTGCCATTATTGATCATTTGGTATCAGAGCTCAAGGCTCTTGACATTTTATCCATGTGGGATCTTTATCCACGTAGGAGCTTGTTGGACCCTGTGGTGGTGAACCCATGGTGGTGGCCCATGTCTTGCAAGAGTGGGGCCTTTTACGAGGACCCAGAGCTTGGATGGGATGGAGTATGATGTGTGGTAAGTTCCACATCGCTTGGAAATGAGCCTTTGGTGTGGTTTATAAGGGTGTAGGCACCCTCACTTGGCAAGCCGATTTTTCAAGTTGAGTTTTACGTCACCCTGTAACATATCATACTATAAAAGAATTTGTTGAGATATATATTGTTTTATATGGAAGTTAGATTTCCAAGTAAAATTTATACTCCAATTTGGTTAGTAAAATTATGTATCGTATCAAAACCCTTTTATTTTTTTTTTTATTTTTTTTTTTTGAGGATACATTTTCTAAAATATTAGTAACATAATTGATGTGATGGATGTTTTAAAAATTTTAGTCAAGATTAATAGCCAATGATTGAGTCACAGGCTATACAGCCTATAATTGAAAAACTATAAGATTGTGACTGTATGAGTAATTTTAATCAGAAGCAAGATGCCAAATTTGATTTAATGTGTCGCTGTACTATTATTAGTATTTTGTTTAGAAAAATTGAAAAGTTTAAAAAATTTGAACGATCTTTTTACTAGGAAAAAATTACAGAACTTCTGACCTATTTGTCTGGCTATCATTTTCTTCCATTAACATATGTATCTGAATTGATAGGAGAAAATTATGAAATTCAATGAGCTCTCTTGAGTCTTAACTTTCTTCAATCTTCTTTTACTCTCAGCTAGATACAGATACAAGGACTACAAAAAAGAAGGATAGGATCTACAGAGCTTATGTTCTTTTGAAGATTTCAAATCATTCCTAGTAAATTTATGAGCTGTTTTTAAGAACTTGTTAGGTGGTTTGAAAAAAGATTATTAGGATTTTATATTGAATTTGAATATTTTATATATTGTTACAAGATTCAATTTAAGTATATTGAATAAGTTTGACTTTTTTGTGTAAGTTATATGATTTTTTTATATCTTTAATTGACAATATTTGCATTGGATTAGTGCTTTAACTGAATTGCATTGAGATACGAAATCGGTTATAGGGAGAATGTATATTGGATTGCATGGTAGTGTTATAAAAAAAAAAAAAAGATTAGTACTGGATTACAATAAGAATAGAATCGGCCAAAATTTTAAAAATAGAATCGAAGTAGCGTAAGATAATATTAACACCGAAATAATATCGACCTATTATAGTACCAGATTAGTATTCAACCAAATTCTAAAGTTAGCATCGAAAACATTTAGAATCGACTCAAATGGCCGTTACAAAGTGAGAATTTGCTTGCTACAAATTCCTTAGCTTAGAAGTTTACAAGTTAAAGCACTTTGATGGCATGAACTGTAGGAGTCATCATCACTGTATACTACTATTTATTATTGTTATCATTATTAAGATACTAATTCTTCTTAACCTATAATAGGAAACTCTACAATGAAAACTACTACTGAATTTAAAATATGCATGCGGAAGTCTCAAACACACAATAATGGTAATACTATGTAGAAATAACTGCATATATGTTAAAAACCACTAAATATATTATTCTATAAGATATAATGTACATATAGTACTTTTAAATTGTATATATAGCATATCCATATAAAACTGTATACATCTACATGAGTAGAAACTATACAACAACATGCGAGCCACCAACATGCTATTTTCTGATAAATAGTATCTTAAAACTCCTAGCCTTCTCGTATTCAGTTCAGACCTAAAATTCACTTGCTTGTAAGGAAGGAAAACAAAGAAGGGTGAGTGATAAAATCACTTAGTAAGCTTTCCTTATCTCTAATCACAAATAGGTTTCTATCTCATTGTTTTTAGTGACTTGTGACGTTATATTTAGCTTAATATTCCCTTTGTTCTTTGTTATGTCATACTATCAATATTTGTTATAGCATTGTCTCTATTTAATACTGATTCTTAGAAAAATGTTATGCATGACATGATGTGAGTATGCTAATGTCATGTTAATACTGAAAACAATAAAAATTTGCCTTTGGGCTTGCCTTTTTGAAAACACTTGCTAAAAATAATAGCTAATAATTTGAAGATCTTGAATATATACATATGGTATATACATGAAAGTTACGTAAGTTACGTCTGAAAATATTGTATATGAAAATGACTACTATACTAGCTAGATTGATGAATACAAGGATTTGACACCTTGGCTATGTGAGTTCATTCTTATTGAAATCTACTAATGCACAACCAATAATCTCTCTAATAAGCTTGGTCGATGACCATGTCTTCTCTAACGAACACTAGTTTCCCTCTCTAATAGGTGTGTAAACTCACAAGTGCCCCATCGTATTTACCCCTAACTGATGTATGAAACAATATATATTTTATACTTTAAAACATGCTATTTGATCCCTAGATCCCTTTTTGAAAACATTGGTAGGGTATGTTATGCTATATGATGCTAATCATGCATGATATCTTATTTTCTTTTGATATTATTAGGTTTTGTAGGCTTAAAAAGGCTTTAGAATGTTTTAAGGTTTTTTTTAATGTATTTGGCCTAGGATTACGGTTGTGTAATGCATAACACATGATCATGCAACAAGATGCACAAGTAGTGCATGAAGTCATACAGTTGGTCATGCTAGCTTTTGAAGTTTTCTTATTAATCGTTGGCTTACTGCACGGGCATGTATTGTGAGACACACGGTCATGTAGGAAGTTACATAAGAGTGTCATATGCTTACACAGACATGCAATAGCTTAACTAACTTTTCATTGTCTTGCTT
The DNA here is from genome assembly GCA_026122585.1 of Anacardium occidentale. Classification (NCBI taxonomy): domain Eukaryota; kingdom Viridiplantae; phylum Streptophyta; class Magnoliopsida; order Sapindales; family Anacardiaceae; genus Anacardium; species Anacardium occidentale. Next base: position 43,962 of record JAJEJH010000798.1, read on the forward strand.
ACACGGGTGTGTAAAATTGGAAATAAGTACACGGTTGTACTTACTACTAGCACAATCATGTCTTCAAGTTTTCCAAGTGTGTATGGCTACATATATGGTCATGGTTTTATGAAAATGAGGTTGCACGATCGTGCATATACATTATTGTGCTCTTAACCCAAATTTTGTAATACTGTACTAGAAACCCAAAAATCTCGACTATTTTTACTCAAAGCACACTTAATCTCAACCTAATGGTTTCATAAGTCAATACACTAATCAATAACATATATATATATATATATTTTATCAAACTCACCAAAATCATGCCAAGTACACCATATCTCTTAAAACAAAAGCATCAAATACATGTACACAAATATATATCAATAATCTCAAGAAATCTTCTCATTAGTCTTCTTCTTAATCATTATTTCAACATCTTAACAAGTCAAACAAGCATCAAGCATCCAACAAACATCATCAAAACTCAGCTAATAGAGGAAACATATTATGAAACAAGGTGAAAAAGGTAATGAAACAATTATCTCTAACCATAGCTACTGAATGTCTCTCTCAAGCTGGTTATCACTCTTTAATCTAGTTTATGGCTACTGGTTGATCACTAACAGTTGCTCTAGGGTTCACTAAGGAATGAAAAGAAGAAAAGCTGACAAAGGGAAATATATAAATTGAGAAAAATAAAAGTATATATCATAGTGCACACATGACACACGGTCATATGCCTAAGGCACACGATCATGTGTCAAGGAAATCTCAAATTTTTTTTCTTTTTTCATGCCATACATGGAATATTCTCTCAAGAATACGTATGTATATGTCACATATAGCTTTGAAATAACTATTTTACCCCTAAACCTTCTCAACTTTATTTTTCTAATATCAAATCTTACTTTTAATCCCAATTTCTGGCTTGAAAGACCATTTTAATCTTTAGATACTATATGAACTTCATCTACTAAATAGATAAAACTATCTTTCTCCTCGTTGAATTGAGTGTCTACTATGTGTTGGACTTAAATTTGGCAAACTTGCCTTTACCAAATGATGAAGATAGTGATGAGACAAGGATTACTTGTAAACAAAAAGAATAATATGAAGTTCATTACTGGAGTACATTCTAAATTCTTCCTTCAATCGCTTATATGATCTCTACAACCCAATCCAATCTTCAAAAAAAAATTTGGAGTGCTCTTGAGGTGAAATACACTTTAGAGAAATAAGGTAAGGACAAATTTACTTGCATAAAATATTTTGAATTTCAAATGATTTATAATAAATTTGTCATGGATCAAGTAGATGAATTACAAGTCTTGGTTTCAAAATTAAAAGACTTAAAAGTAGAAGTTTCATAACCATTATGAGTTGCTACTCTTATTGCATAATTAGCATCAACTTCGAATGGTTATAGAAAAAATTTATTGCATAACATTGAAGAATTATCATTAGATCAACTTTCGAAAAATATTAGAATTGAAGAGCAATCAAGGAATTATGACTAAAACTTTGCTTCAGAGTTTGATTCTAATGTACAATATATTGATTTTGGAGTAAAAGATAACACTAAAAACAATATTGGTGGAAAAAGTAGTCATAAAAGGAAGTTTGACTCTATCAATAACTTTTTCGAAAACCAGAAGAAAAATGGAAAACCAGGGCATTTTAAGAAAGATTGCTATTTTGGAAAAGGCTCAAAACCGAAAGAAATACTATGAATAACAAAGCCAATATGGTTGAAAAAGGTCCACATGAAATTGTGACAATGGTTAGTAAATGACACATGGCCACATTATCCAAGTTTGTTAATTAGTGGTATGACTCTGGCGCAACAATTCATGTATATAGTGTCATAAATCAATTTAAGAATTATTAAGTTAAAATTAATGATGAGTAGGTACCAATAAGGAATCATGATATTGAAAAAACCTGATTTTTGCTTGTTTACTTTGTAAAAAGGATATAAAAGTTATTCTTGAGGGAGAGAAACTTGTATTGTCAAAGAATGGTATATTTGTTGTAAAAGGCTATTCATGTGACAATATGTTTAAACTCAATATTATCAATAATAAAATTTATTTGTTCTGCTTATTTAGTTGATTCTTTTATATCTTTATGGCATGTTAGGTTAGCACCTATGAATTATAGATACTTAAAATTTATGTCAAAATATAATTACTTGTAGTGATAAAGTACATAAAACATGTGATATATGTATACAAGCTAAAATGACTAAGAAATAATTCCCTAAAAATGAAAGAACATAGAATTGTTTGAGCTAATTGAAAGACCGTAATGGCTATGGAAATAATTCTAGAAGGGGGAGGGGTGAATAACATTATTTTAAAATTTTAATCACAAATAAAACAATGCAAAGTAAACACAATAATAAGAGATAATGATTAGAGAATGCTCAGCCAATTTATAGAGGTTCGGAGCTTTGAACACAAACCTTTTACGTCTTCTTCCTCAGTCAAAACCCGATTGAAGCTTTACTATCTTCCGAAATCCAAAGATAAAATAGTTTTTCAGTAAGAGAATTTTGCCCTTTTTACAGTAGATGTTCAGATGAAAAATGAACTAATGTTTGCCTCTAAATAGGCTGGAAATGCAATGAAGATCACAACTCTCTTACATGTAAATGTTTGTGAGCTTAGAAGAGAGAATCGGTAAGCAATGATAAGATACAATAGCTTAAGTATGTACTCTGTTTTCTCTACTTCTTCTCTTCAAAAAAGGTCTCTTTTTATACTAGATTTAATGTTTAAAGTAGTAAGGAGTTATTTGCTTAGCTTTCTATCCGTTGGAATGGTTGGAAAAGTAAGGTCTGCAATAAATTTCTTCGATGCACGGTCGTGCTTATTGAGTACACAATCGTGCTTGCTGTATTTATGACCTTGAGCAGACTCTCAATGGTTGAATTAAGTATACTCACCAGTAGTGTACGGTCGTGTGCCTTTGAAGCATGGTCGTGCTTTATGCCTTTATGATTTTTATTTAGAATTCCAAAAGCATACACGACTTTGGTGCATGGATAACACACTGGCATCACACGAGCAGTATTATGCTTACACATGGTTGTGTGCCAACTTTGCATGATCGTGTGTGAGTTATACAACTTTAAACTTTCATACGTGATCAACCTTTATACACAATCACCCTTACATGACCTCTTTGGTAGTGCTCTTTATTCTTCATCACACACGATCGTGTGTCTGTTCTATACATGGTTGTGTGTTGACTATTGTCTTTGGAGTTCATGCACGACTTTATTACACGACTCAATATCTAATGCTCTTCATGAACTTTACATGCACGGTCGTGTGCTAAAATTACGCACGATCGTGTGTTGGACTCTGATGTTTTGACCTTGCAAGGTTATCCTGCACGACTGAATTGGTGGTGTTGTATCCATGTTATGCATACACGCGGTCGTGCCTAATCCACGCATGCTTGTATTGGTCTTAAAAAATTTCCTTGATTATCACGAATCCTAGCACTGTTTGCTACACGGTCCCATGTTTTAGGCACATGAGATATCGAATAATCACACACAGTTGTGTCAGAATGACACACAAATGTGTGAGACCTATAATCTGTAAAAATAAACTTCTTTTCCCTTTTTTTGTCATGAATTCATCATGCAAGGGATTTATTAGCAACCTAATCATATTTTTATCATTATCAAAACATCAAGGGTTAAACAATCTCCCCTTTTTTTATTGATGACAAAAATATGTGATAATTTGTTAGAATTGAATACAAAATAAGTTTTAAATATGCTCCCCCCTTATTTTAAGCACTTTCCCTTACTTTAAGCTTTAATTTACCATTAAATTAATGTTTAATTTTAACACAAATTAAACTTAGCCCATTCTTGCTTTTTTTTTTTTTTTTTTTGCCATGAATAAAAAACATTCTGGTAGAGTTTTCTTTGTTTTAAAGATATTTCCCAAATCAAAAATAAGAAAAAAATATACTCATATTTTAGCAAACATAATCACTAACTACTTTAAATCACCAACTTCAACAAGCAAACAATCAAAACATCATTAAGTCATTGTCAATGATCAATTTTCAATAAGGGAAAGCATTATCAATAATTAATTCGCAATCCAATCCAAAGATGAAAATTGTGTTCTGAAAGCAACATAAAAATAGAAAGACATGCAAGTAAAATAATGTTCATCAATAATAATCATAAAATACAATGCATGAGAAAAAACTGAGAAAAATCAAGGCTCAAGCAATATTGGGGGCTACTATTGAAGAGGTGACCGAGTTACCAAGGCTTCAACTTTGAGAACATCTATCTTGGATTCAAGCAGTGCAATGCGAGAGGAGAGTTCATCCCAAAATGATCTAAATTCCCTCCAATGATCTCGAACTTTATTTGCCAACTGATCTACTATACTAGAAAGTTTATCCATCGTCTCTTTCATATACTGAATAGACTCAATGAGGGTCTGAAGTTCAGAAGTTGACTGTACCTTAGGACCAACTTCTATACGTGCTCGTCGTCCTTTATGAGCAATTATCTCAACCATTGAAGGAGCAGCAAATGATCCCACTGATGGCTCATGCTCTTTGACCAAAGCAAGTTATCTCTACCCATTTTTACCATCCTTTTCAATGACCCGTATACGATAGAGGGCTTCAGCATTAAGCATGTGAGATTCTTCAAATGGTATCTAAAACTCTTCATACCCATCAATAGTGATGCCCAACTTTTCATCTATAAATGTGATGATCATACCAAAATTGATAAGAACCTTTTCCTTGTTGCTATTAGCATGTATATCATTAAATTTGTTGATAATCTAATGGGTTGTGTCTATACGTCATCTAATCATGGCAGCTTCCATTACTGCTTGTCTCGAACACTTACGTTCTATTCGTGTTCGTATAAGCATTCAAAGTGTAGGTTATTATAGAGGTTCAAAGCTTTGAACACAAGCCTCCTATGTCCTCTTCCTCTATCAAAACCCAATTGAAGTTTCACTATCTTCCAAAACCTGAAGATACAATAGTTTTTTAATAAGGAAATTTCATCTTTTTTATAGTAGATGTTCAGATGAAAAATGAAGTAACATTTGCCTCTAAATAAGCTGGAAATACAATGAAAATCATAGCTTTCTTAAATGTAAATGTCTGTGAGCTTAGAAGAGAGAATCGGTAAGCAATGAGAAGATAAAATAGCTTAAATATGTAATCCGTTTTTCTCTACTTCTTCTCTTAAAAAAAGGGTTTTCTTTTATACTAGATTTAATGCTTGAAGTAGTAACGAGCCATCTACCTAACTTCCTATCCATTAGAGTGGTTGGAAAAGTAAGGTTTGTAATAAATTTCCTCAATGCATGATCGTGCTTCTTGAGTACACAGTTGTGCTTACTGCATTTATGACCTCAAGTAGACTCCCAATGGTCGAATTAAGTATACTCGCTAATAGTGCACAGTTGTGTGCCTTTGAAGCATGGTCGTGCTTCATGGCTTCGTGATTTTTGCTTAGAATTCTAAAGGCATACATGACTTCAGTGCATGAATAACATACTGGTATCACACAAGCAGTATTATGCTTGTACATGGTTGTATGCCAACTTTACATGATCGTGTATGAGTTGTACGCCTTTAAACCTTTATTCATGATCACCCTTGCATGACCCCTTTAGTAGTGCTCTTCATTCTTCATCATATACAGTTGTATGTCTATTCTATGCATGGTCATGCATTGACTATTATCTTTTGACTTCATGCATGACTTTATTACACAACTCAATATCCCGTGCTTTTCATGAACTTTACACGCACAATCATGTGCTAAAATTATGCACGATCGTATATTGGACTCTAATGCTTTAACCTTGCACGGTTATGCTACACTGTTGAGTTGGTGATGTTGTATCCGTGTTACGCATACACAAGGTCGTGCCTAATCCATGCATGCCAATGTTGGTCTTGAAAAATTTTCTTGATTATCACAGAACCTAGTACAGTTTACCATACGGTTTGGCATACGAGATGTCGAATGGTCATACACAGTCATGTCAAAATGACACACGGTCGTGTGAGACCTATAAACTGCAAAAATAAACTTTTTTTCCCTTCTTTTGTCATGAATTCATTATGCAAGAGATTTGTTAGTAACTTAATCATATTTTTATCATTATCAAAACATCAAAGGTTCTGCACTAATACATTCAGATATACATATATATATATATATATATATATATATTAAATGATGTGTTGACTAGAATAGGAAATAGATATTTTATAACATTTATAGATGACTCATCTAGATATACACCAGTGTACTTAATGAAAACAAAAGATCAAACATTTAAGATGTTCCAAATATAAAGCTTTAGCAAAAAATCAAAACAAAAAGATAATTATACCCTAAGGAGTTATAAGGGAGGTGAATACTTTCCTAGTAAGTTCAATTGGTTTTATGAAAAATATGGCATAATACATCAAAGTAGTGCACCATATATCCCACAACAAAATGGTTTGGTAGAAAAAAAAAATTATCCATTAGTAGATATGGTTAATGTTATGCTACTCAATACAAAGCTAATAATGAATTTATGGGGTGAAACTTTGCTTATTGCTTGTTATGTGCATAATAAAATACCCTCAAAGAAAACAAAAACTTTTCCATATGAAGTTATGATGGCTTTTTACCACATCATGCCAGGTAGGACTTGCCACTCTTATTTAGTCATTTTAACATAATCAAGAAAAACGTGTGAATGAATTTTTGGCCCATCACAGAGATTAAAAGTCACCCACCGAGTTTTACTTAGAAATGTATGAAGATGGACAACTCATGGATCCCTCGTGAAGGATTCAGATCCTCCTTGTCTGTCCAATAGATAGGTTCATAAAGTTATGTACAATATGGAAAGATATTTGGGCCTCATACTACCTAGCCCAATAATTGGCTTCCACTTAGTGGTTCATTTAATTATAATTTACAAGTCATTGAAATTCCTATTTAAAAACACAAATGAAACGATTATAACATACAAAGAAAATGTATAAATTAACTAGAATTAAAAAATTAAATTACATTCCCATGAAAACAAATTAACGAAAAAGACTGATTAAAGCATAATTGCCTTAGAAAATAAAGATTAGGGTAAAAGTTATAAAAACATATGCGAGAAAGGATCTAGAAACTATACACAATTAAAACAATGTGGTAGGTAAATGCAAACATTTTGCCAACCTAATCATAAGGATTTGTGGGTCACTCCAAGCATCTATGTACTATTTTAAACCTTTCATATATTCATTTAACTAGATTAATTCAACAAAGAATCATGAAGCATGCACTCTCAATTACAAAAACATATCAATCCAAACTCCAACAACATGTTTATAACATTAGCACCTTTCCCTAACATCATTCAAACCAGACATATCGACACACTCAAAATAAAATGATTACAAATAAATATGTTATAAACATGCTCAACCAAGTTAATGTTACCTAGTAGGCAAATTATAGCAGTAGAATAAAACAACCATGCTTGAAATTTAAAAAAAAAAAATCTAATATAAGAAAAAAAAATCATATTATTGATATACACAACATGCAAACATGATAATTACAAAAAAAAAACATGCAAATAGGTTTCCAAATTAACCCAAAAATATAAAACAACATTAGACAAAATGTAACACAATTGACCTATAGACGTCAAAACTGATGTGTATAGATACATACAAGGGTAAATGTTTTCCATTAACCTCTATGTGTTTATAAATCAATCAACACAGACACAAATAACTAAGTAGAGTATCAAATCTATACTTCAACATATAGCACAAACTAACTTATATGCATATAGCTTTATTCACAACTTATTCCCATGCTTATATAATTTGACAAGATATCATCATAATCATTTTAGGTTAATAGAATTATCATACTTCAATAGACTAATATAAACAAATAAGCCAACATGTATTCAAGTTAATTATGTAGCAGTATTACATAAGCATAGTCGATGATTAAAATAATGATAAAGAAGACATGCAGGCTAGAGTATATTCAAACAAAACTTTTGTGTGTTCAATCATTGCAAATGGATGGCCTAAGATTATGTGTAGATATATACACTAGTGGGTCAATACCCTTCAATCGTACACATCCATGGATAACCATATGATATCCGTAGAAAATATTTTAAAAGGTATGAAGACATGATGACATTAGAATCTACAAACGTAGAAACTAATAAGCAAAATCAAAAGATTAAGAAAAGGAAAACATAGTTCTTCTCAAGACACATGCTTGGATCTTGGCTCTTTTAATACTCTTTCCTTAACTTGCTATGATTTAATAGACTTGGTCCCTTAAGATCTTTCTCAATATGTTTATATGTTTCCTAAATCCAAATAAGTTTTCCTAAAAACTCTAATGTGTTTCCCTATAAAACCTGAAAATGTTTCTCTCAAAATAATATTTCTTAAATAATTGAAGCTTCTAGTATAACTTTTTTATTAGTTATTCAAATTTATTAGCCTAGATAATTAAAATTATCAAAAGATAATTTTGATAATTAGAATTATGGGCAGACACTTGGTAAGTGTCCACAGATGTTTACAATTTGTAAATGGACTTGTGTAATGAAAAAGCATTCATACACTATATTGATACATAAGTAGACATGCTCAACTTACGTGTTCATAAACTAGTCATGCAAGCCATCTTCTCATAATGTAAAATTGACTCCATGTAGGCCCAAACTCAACTCTAAGGCTATTTATATGAAAGTAGGCTTATTGGGTATTCTAGAGGCCCTAAAATCTAGGCTTTAGTACGCTTACCAAGTCTAATCTTTTGTTCACAGTTTGTGAACCTTAGTTTGTCATTTGAGAGTTATATGGAAATTTGTAGGCTATCATCTTTAAGGAAAACTTAGTTAGGTGATAATGAAGTTTTTATAGTTGTCTTTTACTTTATGAGGTTCGTATGTGTCATGTAATGAATGTAATAAAATAAATACCAAACACATGCAAAACATATCAAAGTATAATAAATACATTTAGTAATAAAAAATAAAGACCCATAGTAGCACAAAATAAAGACCCAAAAAAACACAAACCCAAACAAAATTAATAGAAAATGTTCCTCTACTTTGAACAATGGTAAGAATAATAAATTATGACTTGTCTTTTTAGGCAAACAAATTTAGCATTACCTCTTTAAGTGATCCAAAGTATGAGATTGCCTCTTCAGGTGAATCGAGTACAAAATTTACCCTTTTAGGCAAAAGAGTTACCTTTTAGACAGACAAATATAAGAATTCAATACAAAATTTGCCTTTTCAGGCAATAGAATTGTCCCTTTAAGATAACAAATAGAAGATTGCCTTTTAAGATAGATCAAGCACAAATTTGCCTCTTCAGGCAAAGAAATTGCCCTTTCGAGGAAACAAATACAAGATTACCTCTTACGGTTAATCAAGTATTAAACTTATCTCTTTAGGCAAAAGAATTACACCTTTAGGCCAATAAATATCAAGTTACCTTATCGAGCAAATCTAATATGAAATTTGACTTTTTATACAGAGAAAATGTCCTTCAGGTGAACAAATACACAACTACCTTTTTAAGAGAATCAAGTAAGAATTTGCCTCTTTAGGTAAAGCAATTACAAGATTACCCTTTCAGGTGATCTAACCATAATATACTCATTCGAGTAAAATAACAACAGATTGCCCCTTCAGGCATACTAAAGATGACTTGCTCTTTTAGGCAATCTAAATACAATTTTTCCCTTCAAGTGAACTAGGGATGACTTACCCTTTCGAGTAAACTACGAATGATTTGCCTCTTTAATTGAACTAAAGATGACTTACCACTCGAGCAAACTAAATACGACTTACCCTTTCAAGTGAACTCACTTAGATTTGCCTCTTTAGGCAACCTAAATACGACATAAGCCTTCGAGCAAACTAAAGACAACATGCCCCTTCATGTGAATTAAACATAACTATCCCCTTTGAGAGAACAAACATAAATTTGCCCCTTTGGGTGACCTAAGCATGACTACCCTCTTTAGATGAACTAAGAAAAACTTCATCCTAGGTACTAGGCCTAATCCTTGTCTTTGTCTTTAGGATTCTAAGAGAAATAGGCCTAAGTCTTATCGTCCATTAAAAGCATGAGGCTTGAGTTCTTTCATGTTTATCATCTTACTTAGGTATCAGGCCTAAGTTTTTGTTTTCTTTTTCCACTAACGTATTTGGGCTTTAGGCTTGTTTCTTGTCACCATCCTATTGAGTTATATAGATTATTGTCTAAGATGGACGTTTTTACCTAAGCCTTGCATACATGGCATTTATATGTCTGCATATACATATCATGCATTCTTATATCACAGTGTCTTATAGTCAATTAATAAAGAAAATAGGCATGGTTAGGGAATATATAATGGAAGAGATGATAAAGAGGTTGGAAGTCATGTTTTATAATAGGCCTAAAAAAATACTTTTCAAGAAAATAGACTCCATGATAGACAAAATGATGCATATATTAAATGGATAAGAAGAAAAATAGAGAACTGGTGAATTAATGGGTTAAAAAGGTCAACAAGTGATAAACTAATAAGGGATAACCTTTGGGATAATGATGCACATACAAAAGCAAAGAAGAGAAGAATAGGTAATGGGAGAGCCATTGTAATAGGTCAATATGAGACAATCACCAAGAAACTAGACCAACTAAAGAATAACATAAGAAAGTAAGGGGCATTATCTTTGTAAGAGCCCCTGCTAGATGTCACTGTGCTGCTATAATTACTTATTATCTAAAAAAAATATTATATCCTTTTATTTTCTTACTGTTTGAAAATTATTAACAGTCATATCTAACAGGAATCCCTACACCACTACTTTATTGAAAACATGTGTTATACAAAAAAATATAACATGATGTATGCTAAAGAAAACCCACTATACAGTATTTTGAATAAAACTCATATTATATTACTACTCATAATTAGTAACTGAAGCATAGATGATACTGTATATCTCGTATGCATGGGTAATATAAGTATGTGAGCCAACATTTTATCTATTAAAAATTGAACATATATATACTTACATATGTATAATTGAAAATATCGGGTGAAGACCTGCTCAAGCTGTATCCTACTCTCTAGCCATTTAGCGCTCTAAGCTTAGCTCCCTAACTTGACCTGCAAGAAAAAAGAAATTACAGGGGATGAGTAGCAAATCACTTAGTAAGCATCTCCTACCTCTACCCTTGGGTAGACACTAAGCTGATATATCCCTGGTTAGCTACTAAGCTGATGAACTTAACTAAATTCTCAGATAGCTTAATAACTTCTTCTACTTTAGCTTAACTTAATATTGAACTCACTATTTAAGTTCTTTTCTTATCTTATTCTCTTTTTTTCTCTCTTCTCATGTTTATGGGCTAATCTCTCTTTTTCAATTATTTCTCTTGGCTTATCTTGTACCCTACTTATCTTGTCTTTAATTTTTTCTTACTCTATTTCTATTTCATTACTGCTTATATGGTTACTAGCTTAATAGACTATACTTTGCCTATAACTAGTCTGACTGTTCATCTAATATACTCAATTTAATTTATTTTTGATCTTATCACATATTCTTCTCTAGCTTGACTTACTGTTCAAGCATTGCCTCAGGTTGTGTCGTAAATATGTATATGAGTATACATAAGCAACTCAGTGTGAAAAGGAATCTAGTGGTGCAACTTGACTTACTAAGTTTCCTTTCTGATATTCATTATTTTGTTTTCTTATTTGATTTCTAAAATCTAAAGTACTCTCAAGTTCTCTAAATAGTTTAATTGAATTCTTTTAGGTTTCTTACTTATGACATATATTGTGCAATTAGTTTCTATTATTCTCTACTTATTAATCATGACTTACTTCTTTTTTATCTTACTGTATGTGTTCTGATTCATACTTGTTCAGTTTTTCATTTACTATTCTATCATGGCTTATTTTGTACACTTATTCATTTTGTTATATGTAAGATATTTTATACATATTTATATCTCTAGCATTACATATTTTGTCTGTATTGCTGGTTATTAGCTTCTCTGATAATTTCTTTATTTTGTTTGTTCTAATATCGCGTATGACATGCTATGAAATATGTTGAAAACATGTCTAATGATATTGAAAATTATAACTGGTTCTTTGAGCCTGTTTACTGAAAATATCTTTCTAAAAACTATTTTATTGAAATACTACTAGGATCTAAATATCCTAAATAAACTGAAAATGTCGAATAAAAGCTATCTCTGAAAGCTTTGTGTATCCAAAGATACCTACTATATTACATAGAATAATGAATATAAGGATTCAACACCTTAAACATGTGAGTTTCATATACTAACACATAGGTAGTAATTGACTAACCAGTATACAGTAATTGAATCTGAATCTAAAGCTGTGTAGAGTACTGAAAACTAAGCTACTAGTTGAATGCACACCAATATATGCCTATATATAGTGGCTAGTATGGTCATAGACCTTGATGTTGGTTCCTTGAATTGACTAGATGTGTGAAACTCATAAGTGTGTCTTCATATTCGTCCCTAAAATGATATCCAAATCATCGTCTTTCTACTTTAAAACATATGCATACAGATCACTTGATCTCTTTCTAAAAACGCTAAGATGGCATGTCATGTCACATAATACATATCATGCATGATAATTTATCATTTCATCCCTTTTGATTGCATTCTGTTTGGATGGAAAAGAAATCTCTAATTTACACTAAGCATATGGACATGCACTATTAGATGCACGGGAGTGTATGAAGGTGTATAGGTCATGTGCCAATCATCTAGCCTGGTCGTGCTAACTTCTAGAATTTTTACTAATTTATTTCTTCTACTAATGCACGATGGTGACCATCAAACGCATCATCGTGACCCTACTCATATCTAGTCATGCATGTCTAACATGCATGACCGTGACCCTACTAAAACAAGACTACACGGATATGCATCCTTTAGCACACGGGTATACATCCTACTTTATTTCGACAACCATGGTTGAAAAACGTAAGATCACCACTAATCTCAACTCAAATCTCTAACCATCTTTAATTAAACTTACTATAATATATATTCGTGCAAAATACACTTCTATAAACACATTTTCCCCATCAATAATAGTTAAATCAAAGTAACATCTTTCTAAGCTTTTAAATACATACACATATGCTTCAAAGGAAGTAAGCATGCTTTTATCCCTAAATCTTTCATCTATTTCATCTTCATCATCTCATAAACATGCTATTAAGTTGGAAACATGCTTTTATAATTGACTCAACTCATCCAAGGAAAGATAACCCTGTAAACAGAAAAAAAGGTAAGGAGATACTTACCTAGAGTTGTTAGTGACTTCAATCTTTCTATCTCTGACTGAATCTTAGTAGGATTGGCTACTAAAAGCTAACTAATCTTTCTCTCAATTTGATTAGGGTTAGTTAGAGAGAAAGGAAGGGAAAATAGGTTAAAAGCTGGATAAAACTAGCAGAGGCAAAAATCTGAATTTATATATCAACAAACATGCACGGGCATACATGGCTAGATGTACGGGCGTGCATGAAGAGAAATGGATGCACGAGCATATGTCTAAAGACATACGGTCGTGCTCCTTCCACAAGCTATATATAAAGCCTTTAAAAAGACAGTTCTATCCTCCTAACTTACTAAAGTTGATCTCTGACAGAGAACTCTATCTTTTAACCCCGATTCAAGGCTTAAAAAGACCATTCTAACCTCGAAATGTTACAATCTTCCCCACTAACTTTGCTTGACAATCTTGACATACCTAAAAAAGGAAGATTACCACTAAAATTCAAAATGCCAAGTTTGTCCAAGTTTGATGGGATTAGCGATCTAAAGATGAATAGATTCTAGAATTATTTCCTTTGTCACTAAAAAGGGTGGCAAACATCTAGCATTATAGTTTTGACAAGTTAGATGAGGCTAATTCGCATGTAGTAGCAAGTAGATTTTTATAGTAGCACTCTTATAATACTACATTTGAGATGTTTATCAAATATTATGAAACAACAAAACAAAGGCATGACAAAACTTTTATCAAATAGAGAGAAAAAATCTTAAAAATAATAAATAAGCCATTTAAAAAAGATCAAGTTAAAATGGTAGTGAAGAATTTATTACTAGTTTACCATGAAAAAACCTACTATTTTCCTAGTATGACCTTTCAACAACTATATGAGGTTAGGGTCCAAATAGAAGATGTTATGGCCATTCAAGCTAGAAAAGGTATTAAAAATAGGCCTAGGAAAATTGTAGGGATTAATATTATGGAAAAAGCAGCTAGATCAAAGTAATTCTCAAACTTCAAGATGTCATTCTCACAAGGGTAGGAAGATTAAGTATAAAAAAGGTAATTACAACCACTAGCACCAAGGCCACCACTAAATCCACTTCTAACAAACTATAACCTTGAAGGTTATTATTAATTCTATCGAGGCAAGGGCCATCATATGGATAAGTGTGTGAGATTAAGGCATAAAATCTAAGACCTTATTAATAATAGCAAGATAGCTTATTCGGATCAATACATTAAGCATTGAGTTTTAAGTGGACCATGTTTCTTATTGTATTATTTTATTTTTTTTGACAATTATTCAATTCTATATTTTCAATAAAATGAAAATATATGTTTGCACTTGATTTAATTTAAGCTTTAAAAAACATTTTGTACTAGCCATGGTGGACTTTAAACCACCCAAATGTAAGGACTTAAGCCTATGTTTATACAGCCTTATATGACCTCTGATATATTTTTTAAGAGTATTCATTCATAATAGAAGTCTCTAGAACTTTATCCTAATATTAGTCGAGATCATAAAGAGTCATGCACACTCATAGATATGCAATGGTGGTGAAATAGTAACCAATTTAACCTAAAAAGTCAGCTAACTCTAGGAAAACACTTTTGAGCCTATCCACGTTTTGTTGATTAAACCTACGAAAATAAACCATGGACCTTATTCTTTCCTTTTACCCAACTTGATGGATTACTAAATCATCTAAAACCTTTAAGAAAGAAATCAAAGAACAAAGACAATATATTTCAAGCGAATAGAGAAAGTGAGAACACTTAAGTGCATCTGTAATGAAAGGAAGCAAAAATGAAAAAAGGGACCAAAATGAAAAGAAAAAAATGAAAAATGAAATGAACAAGATGAAAGAAGAAGAAAAGTATAGAGGCTATGTACATAAGCCCATGAAGCTGAGTAACCATGCGACTCTTAAGTTTGAATAATTTTCTACGTTGATATTTTAAATGCTTTGGTAAACCTTTGGATTCAAACCAATACTAGCCAAAATAAACACCACTTACACCCTAACCTTATTACGACGTTAAATAAAACCATCTGATTTGTGTCTTGTACTTGACCTAAATGATGGAGACTGAATGAATAAGCAAGCCTATGGTAGGAACTTGTTATAAATAGCATGCAAGTGTTAAATCCTTACCCTCCTAACCTAAACACTTCAATAAACAGAGTGACATGTGAGTGTCCACTATGCTAACACACTGTTTGACTAAAACTTTCTTGTCATGATAAAGGCAAACCTATGAATTGGTTTTTGATTTCCTCTAGTTGTCAAAAGAAATAGACGAAAAAAAAGAGAGCAAAGGAAAAAGAAAGGACTAGAAGAAGAAAATTAGTGAAGGTGCATTCCTTGGGTCTAGGCCTTTTATCTCTTATTGATGAGAGCATCATATCATGCACATCTATTATCAACATACATCATTCATAAGTCATTGTTATTAGTAGAAATACATCATATACATGGGTGGAATGCCCATATTTAGACAACAATCTATTGTATGTGCCTACTAAGGGTAATTTTATCATTTTGCACCCATTAATGGAAATTATATAATTGATAACCTATGAAGGGGCATTTAATCATATATTATGCCTTAAAGAGGCATTTTTATTGTTATTCACCTACTAGAGGTATCTGATTTTGTGTTTCACCCTAAGAGACATTTTTATTATTGTCTACCTACTGTGGGCATTTGATCTTATATTTCACCTAAAAAGGCATTTTCTTCATTGTTCCTCCACTAGGGGCATTTGGTTTTGTATTTCACCTGAAGGGCATTTTTATCATTGTTTGTCCACTATAACATCTCGAGATTAGAATGGTCTTTCTAGAACTTAAATCAGGGTTAAAAGAGAGATTTCTCAGTTAGAGATTAGCTTCAGTGAGTTAGAAGGGTAGAATAGTCTTTTTGGTGGCTTTATATATTACTTACGGAAGAAACACGACTGTACGTCTTTGGACACATGCCCGTACATCCCTTTCTTTTCATATACACTCGTGCATCTTATCGTACGTCCGTGCATGACTACTGATATATAAAATTAGATTTTTTTTCTCCACCAGTTTCAGCCAGCTTCTTACCCATTTCCCCTTCCTTTCTCTCCAGCTAACCCTAATCAAATTGAGAGAGATATTAGCCAGCTTTTAGTAGCCAATCTAGCTAATATTCAGCCAGAGATAGAGAGATTGAGGCCATTAGTAGCTCTAGGTAAGTATCTCTTTACTTCTTTCCCTGTTTTCAGATTATATAGCTTCTTAGTTAGATTATTCAATAATATGAGCATGTTTCCAGTTTAATAGCATGTATATATCATGATGATGATGAAATATATGAGAGATTTGGAGACAAAAGCATGTTTAGTTCCCTAGATGCATATGTGTGTGTATTTAAGGGTTTAAAAAGATGTTAGTTTGATTTAGCTGTTATTGATAGGGAAAATGTGTTTAGAGAAGTGTATTTAGCATGAATACATGTTAAAGTATGTTTAATTAAAGATTAATAGAGATTTAAGTTGAGATTGATGGTGATTTTGTGTGTTTCAGCTATAGTTACTGAAATAGAGTAGAACATATGCCCTTGCATTTGAGGACGTACGACCTTGCAGTCTTGTTTTAGTAGGGTCATAGTCATGCATGCTAGGTGTACATGACTCGATTATAGTAGGGTCATAATCGTACACCTAAAGGTCACGGTCATACATGAGCAATAGAGAAAAATAAACAGAAATTCTAAAAGCTAGCATGGTTAAGCTGTACGATTGGCACATGACTCGTGCACCTTCATGTACACCCATACGTCCAATAGTATACACTCGTACGCATAGTGAAAATTATAGATTTCTTTCCCATTCAACAAAACATTAGTGCTAAGAGAATATATTAAGTATTCTAAGTAAAATAAGAGAAGAAATATCAGATTATGAATAAGAATAAGTATACAGAAGGAAGAGGCACACAGAATCTACATTCATAACTAAGAGAAATTTAATAATAGTCTATAAATAGTTTAAATAATAGAACATGATCAGAAAAACAAATGGAAACAAGAAAATAGTAATAGATACAGTAAACGCACACATACATATGCACATACACACATATATGCATACAAATACTCAAACAGAAACAGGAACAACATAGAGATATATAGAAGTAGAAATAGAAACAGTTGTGAGTCATATAATACAGGAAACTCATAGATACTGTGACTCAATACAACATTCAAAACAATTTACACAGAACTTATTAATAAGCTTAATAAGTTACAAAAACAGCATAACAATAAGAATACACAAAACAAAACTACATTCGATATAAACTTAAATATAATGTAATCAGAAGGAAAGAAATGATAAATTATCATGCATGATATACATTACATGACATGGCATACCAACTCAGTGTTTTCAAACAAAGGGATCAATAGATCTAGATGCATTAGTTTTCAATATCATAACCCGATATTCGGGTCAATTAGTAAGAGTGAATACGATGGGGCATCTATGAGATTTCAACTTTTTGACTTCGATTAGATTGGTTAGATTTCAGCTTACTAGTTCAAAGACTAGTATGGTACGATATTTTAGCTTACTAGTACTTTGCTAATATGGTTCAGCCCACATGGCCAAGATGTTAAATCCCTATGTTCATCAGTCTGATCAGCATAGTAGGTATCTTTGGATACATAGAGTTTTCAGATATAGCCTTTATTTGATATTTTCAGTATATTTAGGATCTTTAGATCCCAACAGTATTTTTAATAAAACAATTTTCAAAAAGATATATTTAGTAAATTGGCCCAAGGGCTCAATTATGATTTTCAGCACATTAGACATGATTTCAGTATACTTTATATCATGCCATACATGGCATAAGAGCAAGCAAAACAGAGAAATTATCAGACAAATTGATAATTAGCAATACAAACAAAATATATAATACTAGAAATATAAGTTTATACAGAATAGTAGACATATAACAAAATGAACAAGTTTACAGAATAAGTTATGACAAAATAGTAAATAAGAAGTAGAATAGTTATGAATTAGAATGCAAACAGCAAGATAAGAGAGATAAGTAACTCATGATTGATAAACAAGAAACAACTAAAAGTAGCTACACAATATACATCGTAAGTTAAAACCTAAGAGAATTTAGTTAGGATCTTCAGAGAACTCAAGAGTATTATATATCCCAAAAAGCAGATAATAAAATAGGATAATGAATATCAGAAAAAGAAGAGAACTAAGTGATCTAGTTCCAACTAGATCCTTTTATGCTAAGCCATATACATATACTCATATACGTACTTATGGCGAGGTATGAAACAGAATAAAAGCCAAGTTAAGTTAAACGAGAAAAAACAAAAGAACCTTACATAATCAGTTAAAGATTAAGTTAAGTCTGCTAGTTTAGTTGTGAGACTAGTCATAGACTAAACAGAACCTATTCGATTAGGTGTATAAGAAAGATAAGAAGTCAGAATTGAAAGAAGCCTAGAGTTAGATTAGAAGAAGCTATTAGGCTATCAGAGAACTTAGTTAAGTTCATCAGCTTAGTAGCTAGCCAATGATAAATCAACTTAGCGTATATCTGAGGGTAGAGTTAGAAGATGCTTACTGAGTGACTTATCACTCATCCCCTATAGTTTCCTTTTCTTGTAGATTGAGTTGAAAAACTAAGCTTGGAGTGTGATATGGCTGGAGAGTGGGATATGGCTCAAGCAGGTCTTCACTCGATATTTTCAGTTATACATTCTTATATATATATATATATATATATATATATATATATATATATATATATTCAATTTTTAGTAGATAGCATGTTAGCTCCCATGTTTATATTGCTCATGCATATGAATCAAAGTAGGTATTTTTATCATATGTTTGCCACTTAGGCAATCCATAATTGTTCATTACTCAGGCATTCTTATTGTTGTTCACCACTTAGGCATTCCAATTGTCACTTGCCACTCAGGCATTCCATTTGTTATTTGTTGCTTAGGCATTGTAGTCATTGTTTATTACTTAGGCATTTTGAATTTGTTGTTAGTCGCTTAAGCATTTAAAATCATTATTCATTACTCAACCATCATTGTCGCTTAGGCATTCTTATCATTTTGGTATTATCACCACTCAAGCATTCATTATTGTTTAAGCATTCATCACTACTCAGGCATTCATCACTATTTAGACATTCCTTAGTGCTCAAGAATCATCATCACTTAAGAAAGTTTATTATTAGTTTTACCCATAATGGACAACCTGTTTTCTTATGACACTTAGAAAGGGCTAATCCACTATAGGTTTGCTTGAATGAGGTAACCTATTATTGGGTTTTATTTAGAATGGATAACCACTTCATGGAGACACCTAAAAGGGGTTAATCTACTATAGTTCACCTAGAAATGGTAACTTATTATTGGATTTTACCTAAAAGGAGTAATCTTCTTTGTGGAGATGTCTAAAAGAGTAATCTATTATAGGTCAACCTAGAATGAGTAACCAATTTTTGGGTTCACCCAAAATGGGTAACCTATTGCTTGGAGATGCTTAGAAAGGCCTAGTCCATCATAAATCTATCGATAGTATGAAAACTTTGGAGTCTTTCAAGACTATCTTAGACTTTGACCATTTTTAGGTTCACCTAGAAGAGGATTCATTCCCTAAATCAAGGCTATATTCTATCCCTTTGATTTGCTTAATTAAGGGAGTTAAAGATATAAAAAGGAACCTAAAGCCTTATGGTAGGGGGTTTAACCAAAAAGCTTGAGGGATAAAGCACTTACATATTCTCTATCCTTCAAGAAAGAATGACTTTCATATTTTAGGCATTGAAACTCTATCAGACACACCTGTAAAACACCATATTGAATCCAAAATAAACATTAAGAGAGAGAGAGAGAATCTAATTATTGTCTATAAATTTGGTCAATCAAAGCATATCAATGAAAAAGTTACCATAGGGGCCATATCGCAAGTACATCATGATGAGACTCAACTTATTTATTTTTTGATTATATAATTGTGTTCCTTGATTACTTGTATTGTCATCAATTTCTCATCTATTTTTCTTATTTGATACTATAGGCAGAACCCTTTGGGTATCCATAAATGTTCTTATCGCAAACATCCACCCATAACCTCAGAATATCTGTTTATGGCATTAAGATGTTTGCATGCATTGTTTATGTCATTTTATGGATGAATGACCTTTATTCTTGTATTACTAATGTGACTGCCTCAAGCATATGTAATGTAAGATGTTTATAAGGATTGATGTTAGAATATGAGATTGATATATGTATGAAACACATTGCGATAATATAGTTATGAATTGAATAGGATGATTGCCTATGATTAAATTAAGGTTAAATTCATCTAATAAGGTTTAATATGATAACCTTGATTGTTATGTTAAGGATAATGGTTTGTTAAATATGGAAATAATGCATGCATGAATAATCTAAGGAATTTTTATGTTTGTTTGTATGTTGTGCATTATCCATCCAAAGACGTTGCCTTGATTAGTAGGTGAAAGGTGTCTTAATATCTATCCACTCACTAATTTGACTCATCCATGGCTTGATCTTGTTTTCCCTATTAAGTCATCATTTCATGTTTATTTGTGAAAGGTGATTGATGAATGCTAGTTGATATTTTGTTTATCAACTACAGTAATGGATATATAGTTGTGGCCACAACTAATGCCAACAATCTCTTCACTCTGTCATAGTCAAGCAAATATGTCTAGGAACTTTGGGAAATTTTATAATGGAAAATCTAGACATATTGTTTTGAGACATAAGTATATAAGACAACTTTTTTTAGATGTCATTATTACAATTGTTTATGTAAAGTCTAGTAATAATTTGGCTAATCCATTGACAAAAACACTCTCGAGGGATATGGTTAAAAATGCAACCATGTTAATGGGCTTAAAATTATTCTTGATAAATTGTTGTCAACAATGGTAACCTAACCTTTCTTTTTTTTATTTAAATAGTTTAATGCCTAATAACAACTTGTTGATTTGTAACTGAAGCAAGTACTTGAACCATTAAAGTACCTAGAAAAAAGAGCTTAAGTAACAATTACTCTTAATGAAACAAAAATTGTTTAAGAAAACAAAAAGTTTGTGTAACAGACTACTGGAGCTTCACCTAAGTGAACATAAAATGTGGTGCCACTCTTAGTAAAAGTGATAATAATTTTTGTAAATAATCATGAGCACAAGATTATAGCACACGGTTGTGTAATCACTACAAGAAAAATTGTTTGTTGTATTGGCTAAATTCCGATTCTAATATGATGCTAATCTCTTTTAGAATTGGAATAGCATCAAATTAGTACTTGATACAGAAAAGGGCAATGCTAATTAAATTAGAATCAGATTATGTATCTGACGCTAATTTAGTATCGGATTAGCATAAAAAATTCGAACTGATTTAAAATATGTCCGGTGCTAATACAATACTAAATTTAAAATTGTGTCCGATACAAATCCGATTTTAATTTAATATCGAATCGGATTAGCATTAGAAAATTGAACTGATTCAAATTATTTCTGATGCTAATCCGATACTAATCGATTCTATTCCTGACCAATTCTATTCCTATTGTAATCCGATACTAAATTGGAAACTACATCTAACACTAATCTGATTCTATTCTTGGCTGATTCTATTTCTATTCCAATTTGATACCAATCCCTTAATTATATTTTTCCTACTTCCATGAATACAATAACAATTTTTCCCTGCAACCATTTCAATATACAAAACCAGTTTTATATCCAAAATTAAAAGTATGAAAAACATCTGTAACCATTTCAATATACAAAACCAATTTCATATTGTCAATTAGAAAGTATAAAAAATAAAATTCTTACACATCAAAATCAAATTTGTTTGCTACAATTAAAATTCATCAACAATAATACATATAATTGTTAAATTCAGTATTTAAATATCATCATTCTTTTAACAAAACACCTTAGAAGTTTATAAAGTCAATACATAACTTTACTAGGCCCTGTCAGTTCCATGTCGCTTCTTCGTAACCCTATAAAATGTGGTTCGCTATTTCCTCAACACCAAACCCATACTTTACTTGTCAGTTTCATACAACATAAAGGTTCCTTATGCTCCTCTATGACAATCATTTTTTTAAGAAATACCATCGCATAATTTAAGTTTGGGAAATTTAAAGAAAATTACTTCCATTACTTTATCTTTTTTTTTTAAAACACAATTTAACATTAAGGTGGGTAATAGGGACAGTAGCCAAATATTATTCTCAAAATAAATAAACACATTAAAAGCACACGTTAGTTTATATATATAGAAGCAAGCAGCCAGAATATAGAGGTATTTCTTATAAGCAGGCAGCTTGAATAATGCGGCTGCCTGCTTATATATACATATGTGGCAGAAAATTGTGGGAATCAAAAGTTAGTGGTGCAGTGTACCTGAATGCGCGCAACAGGACAAAAAGTAGGTGGGCGGCCTATTAAGGGTTTTCTGTGCAGTAAAAATTGGGGAAGAAGAGGCAGCTTAACATATATTAAAAATTACGATCGGACACTGGTCTAATGCTAATTTTTAATATATCATAAAATTAATTAGCATCAGATTTAAATATCAAATGCTAATTTTAATAAATCATAACATTTATTAGTATCTGATTTGGGTAACCGATGCTAATTTTAACAAATAATAAAATTAATTAGCATTAGAATTAAATATCCAATACTAATTTTAAGGAATCAAAACATTAATTAGCATCAGATTTGAGTATTTAATACTAATTTCAACAAATCAGAGCAACAATTAGCATCAGATTTGAGTATATGATGCTAATTTCAACAAATCAGAACATTAATTAGCATTGGATTTGAGTATCTGATGCTAATTAAAGAATTAGAAAATTAATTAACATTAGATGTAAGAATCCGCTGCTAATTCAAATAAATCATAACATTAATTAGCATCGAATTTGGATAGTCGATGTTAATTTCAACAAATCAAAAAAATTAATTAGGATCGGATTTGAGTATCCAATGCTAATTTTAAGGAATCAAAAAATTAATTGGCATCAGATTTGAAAATCTTATGTTAATTTCAATGCATCAAAACATTAATTAGCATTATACTTGAGTAGTCAATGCTAATTTCAACAAAACATAACATTAATTAAGATCGGATTTGGGTAGTTGATGCTTATTTCAACAAATTAAAATTTTAATTAGCATTGGATTTGAGTATCTGATACTAATTTTACAGAATCAGAAAATGAATTAGCATCGGATTTAAGTATCGGATGCTAATTTCAATAAATCAGAACATTATTTAGCAATGAATTTAGAAGTTGATTCTAACGTGTATTGGATTTAGCATCAGATTAAATTTTTGATACTATTTAGAATCGGATTATTCTTGTCAGATATGATCTGATGCTAATTACCTTTCTAATTCTATTCCCAAACTAATCTGATACAAATTAGTATTTGATTTGATCCAATGCTAATTTTCCGATTCTAATAATAGCTTTTGTTGTAGTGAATGGTGCTAAGCTATCGATAACACATTATGAATAAAGTAGATGTTCATGTGTGTGATATTTCCGATTTTGATAATATAAAATCTTAGTTTAAAGCAAATATTAAGTTACTATTAATTTTGTCAAAATCTTGAAACATTAACACTGACAGAAAGTTTAACTTCAAGGGGATTTCTTTATGCATGAATCTATATTATAATGTTGGTGTTAAATACAACCTAAGTGGGGGATTGTTAGTAGGTTTTATTTAATTTGAAGGATGTTTTTAAGGGAAAATTCAAGAAGCCATAAATTTATATATTAATATAAATGGTCTAATAATGACACTTGACACTGGACATATTCTTACAGGCGTAAGCATGATTTTTGGATTTAAAAGTCACATTGTTTCAACTCAATTTAAAAGTTGTGTTATTTTAAGATTGGGCATGTCTAATCAGAAAGTTATGTTCTTTCAAAACATAATTTTTCACTTAAAATCGTACAAAAGTCATATTGTTTCAAGTCTATAAATTGAGGTTTGAATCAATTTTCTTATACTCCATTTTTCTTCAAACCATTTTCTACTGTTTTTTTAGTTCAACATCATTACATTAAGATTATTCATTCTTGTGTTCCTAAGGAGAGTATTTAGTTTGTTGGTTATTACTCTAGAGGTTTTATTGAATCCTAGAGACGATTTGTCATATCCCTGCAGTACCACACGTCTAGTAGCGGCAAATATCACCTTAAAGAGAGTGAATCACACACCTTAAAGTCTACCAATGTTTCTTTTTCAATCATGTTTTTCTCTAACATGAATTGGGGATAGAATTTGAGATCTGAAGTTACCAATATATTTACAAAACTGAAAGTACTAGATATAGGCTTCGCTCTTCATAAGTGTATGAATTCTTTAGCTTATGGTTAATCTTGGCCATAAATGCAGTCACATCATTTCAATTTACACTGTCATCATCTGCAGGGCTCAATGTAGTTGTGCCTATCATATTAGTTGTTGATCTGATTAAATCTTAAGGGCTTTCATTCAAATCAGAAGTAAATCTAATAGATTCATTCACTTCAGTTGAAATCGCTTGTACTTGGATTGAACTCACTCGCTTCTTTCATCTCATGTTGTTCTTGATGCAACCTGATATATATCATAACTCGAACCTAAACGCGATTTTAGAAACATCATCATTGATTCATGCATTGATGACTCCAAAGGGTCTTTCAAGGCTATCATAGCCTTTTCAAGCAAATAATATAAGAAAAATAAGCTTATTTGACTTCGATCAAAGTGTTCAAAAGGAATTCCGAATCATCTTGCACAATTTTCTCTCAAGCCTTCGGATCATGCTCAAGCTCGAAAACAATAAAAAAATGGCACACCAAGGAGTGTGAAGTCATCAAACGGCTTCATACGAAGCCAATGAAAGAAACAGGAGTTGAATCGGACGAGAATCAAATTGGAATCACACAAGTAAAGAAATGGCCGGGTGTGCACAGCCACGCGCACGCCCATGCGTGACCTGCCTGTGCCCTGTCACGAAAATGTGCGTGCGTGCGTTGCACACATGCGTGTGTGCGACGTGCGCACTTGCTCGTACACTGCCCGCATGCATGCAGCATGCCACGACATGGCGCCGCAGCATTGGGATTCTGTCCTCTATTTTTCCATTCCCTTGTTTTTTGGCCAATTTGCATGCTTTTGATTCTATAATTCCTCCAATGCATTCTCTTTGCAGATTTTGAGTTTCTAATGACTTTCAACACAGATTCGAATGCCAACAACTCTCTGGATCGAATTCGAGCAATCAATCTAGATCGAATATTTGATTCGAAAATTTGAATCTAGGTCCAATTAATCAAAGAAAAATGCATGCATGCAAGATTATGACATTTTAATTATGTTTATATTTAATTGAGCTTTGTAATTAGTTTTTAGGTGACTTCAATTAGCTTTGAATTTTGTCTTTTTTATTTTTATTTTATTCAAGCACTTGTAACCTAACTTGAGTTAGTTTTTAACCATGGTTTGTACTTGCCTATAAAAAGGCAATATTTTCATTGTAAAAGCAGCTTTTGGATGAAATGAAAAATTAGAGAATTTTCTCTTTGGTTCCATGAAGCTTGGTGACTCATGTGAATTTTATTTCCTTTATCCAATTTTCTAGCAAGAGGAAGTTGGTGGTGGAAGAACCTTGATGGTAAAATTTCTTTTATCCTTGGTTCACCCTTAAGTTGGTGGAGGAATCCTTTATGATTGAGGTTAGTTTTCTTGCAACATTTTCATTTATGTTTGTTGGTGATGAATTAGTGTTGGATTTGGGTGGAAAATTGCATGAATTTAAAGATTTTGATGCTTATTTGGGGCTAGAATTTTAGGGGTGAAATCGGGAGAGTCTAGAATCAATTTTGGGAGCACTACAAACTCTCTCTTTATTGATCACAACCTATAACTTTTCTCAACCAAATTGATAATATAGCAAAGCGAAAACCACATATTAGAAATTAAGATCAAACAATTAATATATAAATAAATCAATGCAATTCATACGCATCTCAAAAAGATAAAACATGTTTTAGACTATAGATAAAATTATAGAAAACCATATTTTAAAGAAACCATTATCTTAAGCGATATAGAAGGTATATATCTTATATAATTACCTTGAGCTAGATTCACCTTCAAAGATATTTGAAGATTTAAATCCATTGGAGTATGCTTCCTCATGCTCTTCATCTATTATGAAACATCTTGTGGTAGCATGAAAGATAAAACATATTTATTATATAATATTACTTTACTAGAAAACATATTTTAAAGAAGAAACCATTACTTAATTATAGGCAATAAAGAAGGTGTATATCTTATTCAATACCTTGAGCTAGATTCACCTTTAAAGAAATTTGAAGATCTAGATCCCTTGATGTATGTTTCCTCTTGCATTTCATCACATATGGAACATCTTATGGTATCAGGAAATAATAAAATTTACTTAGTAAATATTGTAACTTAAATAGAAAGTATATTTTGAAGAAGAAACCATTACTTAATTAAAGGCAATAAAAGAGGTTTTATCTTACTCAATTACCCTGAGCTAGATTCACCTTTATAGAAATTTGAAGGTCTTAATCCCACATGAAGTATGCTTCCTCTTGCTCTTCATCAAATATGGAATATCTTGTGGTCTCAGGGAAAAATGGAATGTATTCAGTATATATTATTACTTACGAGAAAACATATATTAAAGAAATCAACCACTAAATTTTATGCAGTAAAGAAGGTATGTACCTTTGTTAATTACCTTGAACTAGATTTCCTTTAAAGAAATTTGAAGGTCTAAATCCCTTGAAAACACAGTATGCTTTCTTTTCATCAGTGATGGAACATCTTGATCCGTTCATTGGTTCCTTAAATTCTTGAGTAAACCCCAAAGGACCCCACACTTTTTATATTTCTGACGCCAAATTTGTTTACGTTTTTGACATCAGACTTGCTTTGTTCAGGTTTGAAAATAATAATGGCCTCCGTGTCACACGAGAATTCAAAAACTTCACATCTATTGTAATACGTGATCCGAATTAATATTCGTCGTCCAACCGAAAGTAGTTTTTTATCAGATGTCGTGTATTCATTTAGCTGGCATTTCCAGCGAAACTCATACTCAACATTCAAGAAAGGCCAAAGTCTTATTCCCACCCAAGGTTTGCTATAACGACAATTCTGTTTCTAACTTTTAAAAACTCTAAAACCCACCCCTTGACCAAAGTCAACAATTAAGTTTAATGATTTTTATGAAAATAATAAAAATATTAAAATAAATTATAAAAATATTTAATAGATTTTTTAAAAAATTAAAAAAAAAAGCACCAAGAGGTTGTCAATGATCTTCTAGTTCATTGGGCGGCTTTGGTAAATGCAGCTAGATTGGTCATCTTCTTTTTTGATAGAAATGACTAAATCGACACCCTTTTTTTTTTTTTTTTTGTGGAGGTGATCAGATTTGGTTGTTTTCACTATTAATCATGACAAAGAATGATCGAAAATAGCTGGTTTTGACCCCATCGATTATTTTTTATCGTGATTAATAGTAGAGGTGGTCAGATTTGATCACTCTTATGAACCAGGAGGCCTTTTTTAGTCTTCTGATTCGATTATCATTTGTCTTACTATCAATGATAATGATTACTTTTTTTTTATTTTTTAAAATTTTTTTGAAAATTTTTAATATTATTTTGAAATTTTTATATTTTTTATTTAACTATTATATTATATTTTTTATAAGAATAATTTAGTTTTTTTATAAAAATATTAAAAAAATAATTAATAAGTGAGTATTTGAGTTTTTAAAAGTTTAAAAATAGAATTTTGTGTTCGTAGAAAAGCATGGGTGGTAATAGGTCATTTGGCATTTGATAAAAGAGATGTAAAAAAATGCAACGTGGGTCATTCCCTGGAAAGGTAATGGACATAAAGAATTGATTAGGTGCAGGAAACTTCCAGTCAACGTCGATGGCTTAAAAGTATGAGTTGTCCACACATGATTACTAAATAAACAAAAAACAAAAGACATAATCCTACCCATAGTTTTTCTAAACCATCTTATCTATTAAATTTTAAAAAGTTAAACTCTTATCTTTAAGTAAAATTAATGATTAAATTTAATGATTTAAATATTGAAGGTCAAATGAGTATTTTTATAATTTAAAAATAATAAAAATAATTTTATAACAAATAATAATATTAAAAATATTATAATTTCAAAAAAAATAACCATCACTACCTACAAAGATCATTGACAAAAATAATCGTAATGACAGAGATAGTCAGATCTGACCTCTTCCACTATTAAGGATAGCTTAAATAGGTTATTTTCAAGTATGTAGCCATTTAGTACTATCAAGACAGTCAAATTCAATCACCAGCAAAAATAAGTAGTCATTTCTGACCACTTGGTTAAGATTTCGGTGGCCAACATTGTTATCAACAATGGCTTTTTTTTCAAATTTGATTTTTTTAATTTATAATAATTTTTTATTATATGATATTATTTTATATTACAATTTATTTTAATATTATATTAATATTGCTTATGTTTTGTTTTAAGGGTATTTTGGCTTATTTCATACAAAATGTTAATAAAATTGGAAGGAAATTGATTGGGGTGTTTGTTTTTTTGAAAACCGGTTGGTAAGATTGTTATCCAAAGAAACCTTGGGTGGGACTAAGTGTTTTGGCCAATAAAAAATGATCTCCAACGCGTTAAGTAGTAGTTGTAATTTCAACAAGGAATAGTAGACATATTTCCAAACCCTGTAGATCTGATTGTTTCGAGCTACTCGATGGCTGGTTCTTCTTCACATCGTCAAGTAAATTACGACGTTTTTCTCAGTTTCAGAGGGGAGGACACTGGCAACGGGTTTACTAGCCACATCAATGCAGCTTTGTGTAGAAGAGGGATTAAAACTTTCATTGATGATGAAATTAGTAGAGGAGATTCCATTTCATCAGCTCTTATCGAAGCAATTGAACGATCAAAGATTTCAATTATCATTTTCTCTAAAAACTATGCGACTTCTAAATGGTGCCTCGAAGAAGTCGTAAAGATCCTCGAATGTAAGAAAAAAAATGGTCAGATCGTGATGCCCATTTTCTATGATGTAGATCCTTCAGATGTAAGGAAGCAAACTGGAAGTTTTGGAGATGCATTTGCTGAGCGTGAATCACGAATTCGGAAGAAGGAGGAAGACATGTTGCAGGCACGGAGATGGAGGGATGCTTTGACGGAAGCTGCCAATATATCTGGGTTTGATTCAAAAAATATTAGGTGAATCCTTTTGCTTTGATTTATTATGCTGAAGTTCTAAGCTTTGATTTCAGATATTTACGCATACCAGTCTATGTCATTAGATAGGATTCATATTGTGTTAGTTTAGGTTGCAGATCAGACACTCTAAACCATAACCCAACATAAAAGAAATTATTTTAGAAACTATAATAATTTAGAAGTTAATCATAAAGAAATCACATATCAAATATTATAATTTCAAATTATCAATATTGATAACACAATACCAAACTTTTAAACATAAGAAAAACAAGCTACAGATAATCTTTGTGCAAGTGCGAAAAAGAGTTACAGTGTTTTAAGGAGCAAAAGCACTTAAAAATTAAATTACAGTAACTGCCATAATTAAGATTGAAGGAACTATAATTAGATTTTAACCGGAGAAATCTCAGTAGAAGTGAAAGTTAGAGCGTTTTGCTCATTGAATATCTTCTCTGCCTTATCCATATTTGTAATACCATTTGTAAGCCCAATCAACTTGATGTCATTATTTTTTTTATCACCAAAATATGATTTTGTATGGGCAGGTAAATGAGAAATATATAATATTTTGAAATCATAAAAAAGAAAAAAACCATTAAAATTTAAAAATAAAAAATTATTAATTTTAAAAATAATAAAATAACTTACAAATATGAAATTTATAGAATTATAATTTTTGATTTTATAAATGGTAAAAGAAAAAGGAATGTTCGAAAAAATAAATTTATGAAATTGAAATTCTTTTAAAATAATTTTAATTTACTGTTTTTATATTTTTTAAATCTTTAATATATAATAATATTTGCATAAAAAAGTTTGTATACACCCTATCAATCAATATTTTTATAAGAAATATGATTTATGATGAGATATTGTTTGTGAAAACTAACATTCATTTTTTCAGTCGTAACTACTTACTATTTTTCTTTTTTATTTATTTCTAATAATTTTTCTATTATTATATTTCTTTTAATTATATTAAAAATATATATAGGTGGAATTTTTTTATTATTGATATAATATTTATTGTGTTGTAATTATAAATTACCCTTTTAAATTGTATTACGAATGAAATAAAATTTCGCATATATATAATTTTAAGGAATAATTAACTCAAATTATTGATTAAGGATGAATAATTATTTGATTGAAGCATGTAAAAGTTACAAATGAATTGTTATATCATCATGACACAAAATATACTTGTATTCAACTTTTTTTTTAACAGTTGTCAATTCTTTTTAAATCCATTCTAATCACTTCGGTTTGACTTCATCTCAATTCAAATATGACCAGTTTTAAATCAGGTTGACCCAGCACATGATCCATACTATATTTTGTGCAAAAAAAAACTTAACCTTAACCTGTTTTTTTCTTGTTGAGTTGGGCAAACAAGTCATGTGAAAAAATTTCTTGCTCTATGGATATACTCATATATATATTTTTTTTCTGGTAGTGGATTCATGTTAGCTATAAAATCTATTATTATTTGATGTAAATTCTTTATTTTTTAAAACCAAATAAGTTATAAATTAAATTTAAAATTTAATTATTTGATGTTTCAATTGTAGGCCTGAATCAAAACTTGTAGAGAAAATTATCGAAGATATTTTGAAGAGACTGAATAATGTGTCTTTTAGTAACAAGAACTTGGTTGGGATAGAAATGAAGATTCAAAAAATTAAATCTTTATTATCTAATGGATCACAAAAAGTTTGCAGAGTAGGAATTTGGGGCATGGGTGGTATAGGCAAAACAACTACTGTCAATGCAGTCTTCAACGAAATTTCAAGTCAATTTGAAGGTTCTTATTTCATTCAAAATGTTAGAGAAGAATCGGAAAAACATGAAATAATTCAGCTGCAAAAAAAAGTTCTTTCTACAATATTAGAGGATGAAAACCCTAATATAATGCATGCTTCCACACTAGAAAGACTTGGAAGGAAAAAGGTTCTCCTTGTATTTGATGATGTAACACATATAAATCAAATAAATGAATTGATCGGAGACCTTGAAAACTTGGGTTCAGGAAGTCAAATCATTATAACAACAAAAGATAAACAAGTACTTGTAAATTGTGAAGTGGATCATGCCAACATATATCAGGTTGAAGGATTAGATGGTTATGAATCTTTTCGACTTTTTCGCCAACATGCCTTCAAACAAAACCATCCCATCAATGAAGATTATATGAAGCTATCAACAAGAGTAATGCATTATGCTAAAGGTCTGCCATTAGCTCTTAAAGTCTTGGGTTCTTTTCTACGTGAAAGGGGAAAAGATGAATGGGAAAGGACATTGGAAAATTTAAAAAATCGTCCACATCAAGAGATCCAACTAGTGCTTAAGATAAGTTATGATGGACTAGATTCTGAAGCGAAGAATCTGTTTCTAGATATTGCATGCTTCTTTAAAGGATGGGATGAAAATCTAGTTCGTAGATTCTCTTCAAGTATTGGAATAAGAGTACTTGTTGATAAGGCTCTCATAACTATTACAGATAAAGTCATAGGAATACATGATGTGCTTCAACAAATGGGCATGGAAATTGTTCGACAAGAATCCTTGAATAAACTAGGCGAACGGAGTCGATTGTGGCTGGATGATGATGTCTACCGTGTATTGAACGAGAATAAGGCAAGTACCAAAAAAATTTGCTTTTAGTTTTACTTTATATCAATTGTGAAATCTAGAAAAATTATATCTAGGAGATGATCCTTTTAATTTTTAAACTATTATTAGAAGTCTTAGGTTTCTTTCTTCTTGATAGAAAAGATAATTATGGAAAAAAAAATTATGAAAAGCAATGTATTTATTTCTAGATATATATATATTTCATACTTCTTTAAAGGAAGGAATGCATATTAGGTAAAGAAATTTTTTATGTCAGTAGTTTTTCTGCTCGTCTTAGAATAAGTAATCTCATTGATGAGGTTTTCTGTAAACATCATTTGCATTTCGGTGATGTTATTTAAACCGCACAAATCTCTTTCTAAGCTCTCAATTTAATAAAATTTAAAATGAATCTTAGCATATTCTATAAATACCCTTTCTCCTAATCTCTTTCTCAGAATGGTATTCCACAGATTATCTGTTTCTCCCAGAAAAAGCCTCAAGTTCAGTTTTTAGGCTTCTGACAGATGTTTATGGCGTCCCTCATTTGACCTTCCAATAAATGCCAATAATCTATTATCAATTTCCGTAGTGCTGTTTTATGCTACAAAAACAAAGAATTAGTTTACAGGAAACAATGGCCACAACAGAGCGATCTTTGTTTGCAGACAAGGAATTCTGATGTGTCCTATTAGTTATATAGTTGTTTCTTATTCTGGCCAAAAGTTTTTTGGTTCTTTTTAATTCTTAAAATCGGAAAATGAGAATAAAAATAGTTGGAAGAATCAGAGTTAAATCAACTGGAAAAATGGGTAATTTTTGTAATTGGAGAATTTATGAAATCCAATTTTATCAAATAATGGAGATTTATTGGGCTTAAATAGGAGCATTCTTGTATATTTTCTCTTACATTTGTTCTTGTGATAACGGGCTTGGAGTGGTGCTTCTGGGAGGAATATATATATTCTTTTAAGTAATTGTGTTGTTAACTTATTCTTTGATTTTGATTATAGGGAACCGATAAAATACAAGGCCTACGATTTAATGTGTCTAAAATCAGAGAGATACACTTAAATCCTTGTGCTTTCTCAGAGATGGATTCTCTAAGATTATTAATAGCGAATGCATCAAAATACGGAGGCGTATATAATAATGTGCATGGTTTTGAAGGTCTAGAATCTGATTTTGCGGAGTTAAGATGCCTCTTCTGGGATTTTTATCCCTTCAGCTTATTGCCTTTGAAATTTGATCCTCGGAACCTTGTTGTACTTAAGATGCACAAAAACAGCTAGAACAATTATGGACCGGTATCAAGGTATATGTTGATTTCATGTGATAATTTATTCTATAAATTTTAATATTAGATTTTCTAATTTTTCTTCGTAAATTTTATTTTATTTTTCTGTTACAGGATCTTGCTAATTTAAAATACGTTGATCTAAGTCACTCACAGCATCTAGTTAAACTCCCAGACCTCTCAAAGGCTCAAAATCTAGAGTGTTTGATCCTAGAAGATTGTACAAGTTTGTTTGAGATCATTCCTCCAACTCGGAATCTCAATAAACTTGTTTATTTGAATCTAAGAGGCTGCAAAAGTCTAGCCAGTCTTCCAACTGGAATTCAATCCAAGTCTTTAAAAGATGTTGTTCTCTCAGGCTGCTCTAATCTCAACACTGCTCCAAGGATATCATGTAATATCGAACGGTTGTATTTGGATGGAACTTCGATAAAAGAATTGTCTTCTTCCATTGAAAATCCTTCCAGACTAGTTGAATTGAATCTTAAGGATTGTCTAAGGCTTGAAAGTCTTCCAACTAGTGTTTGTAATTTGGAATCTCTTCAACAACTTAATCTTTCTGGTTTGTCGAATGTCAAGTTTGTACTTGGGATTCCACGCAATATAAAGGAGCTAAATTTAGAAGGAACTGCAATAAAAGAGTTGCCTTCATCAATTGAGAATGCATCCCGTCTAGAAAGAGTGAGTCTAAAAGATTGTTCAAGCCTTGTGAGTCTTCCAGAAGGCATTTGCAAATTGAAGTCTCTCAAATATCTTTGTATCTCTGGTTGTTCAAATCTTGACAGATTGCCAGAAGACATTGGATATTTACGAAGTTTGGAAAGGCTTGAAGCTACTGGAAATTCTAAGCATTGTTTAGGGCTTGAAAGTCTTCCTAGCAGCATTCGTGATTGGAATCTTCGATTGCTCAATCTCTCTGGTTTGATATATCTAAAGATGGTTCCAGAGTTCCCACGGAGGATAGAAGAGTTATATTTAGAGGGAACTGCAATAAAAGAGTTGCCTTCATCAATTGAGAATGCATCCCGTCTAGAAAAATTGAGTCTAAAAGATTGTTCAAGCCTTGTGAGTCTTCCAAAAGGCATTTGCAAATTAATGTCTCTCAAATATCTTTGTATCTCTGGTTGTTCAAAACTTGACAGACTGCCAGAAGATATTGGATATTTACAAAGTTTGGAGGAGCTTGAAGCTGCTGGAAATTTTAAGTATTGTTTAGGGCTTGAAAGTCTTCCTGGCAGCATTCGTAATTGGAATCTTCGATTGCTCAATCTCTCTGGTTTGACATGTCTAAAGATGGTTCCAGAGTTTCCACGGAGGATAGAAGAGTTATATTTAGATGGAACTGCAATAAAAGAATTGTCTTCATCAATTGGGAATGCATCCAGTCTAGTAAGATTGAGTCTTAAGGATTGTTCAAGCCTTGAAAGTCTTCCATATGCTATGTATAAATTGAAATCTCTTAAATATTTGTGTATATCTGGTTGTTTGAAGCTTCATAAATTGCCTGAAAATATTGGATATTTACGAAGGTTGGAAGTGCTAGAAGCCAATGGAACTTCTATAACAGAAATACCTTTATCTATGACGGGCTTGCTATCGCCAGGTCGATCAGATTTGCAAATTTTAAGGAGATTAAGCTTGAATCGCTGCGGTTTTACAGAGTTGCCCAATAATCTTGACCGGATGTCCTTGCTCAGAGAGTTAGAATTAGAAGGAAACAATTTTGAGAGCCTACCAACAACCATCATGAACCTTTCTAAGTTACGGCTCCTTGATGTAAGTTTTTGTAATAGGCTTCGGTCTTTACCGCGGCTTCCGAGTAATATAGAACAACTTAGGGCAGAAGGCTGAAAGCAATTTCAGGTTTGGAAAATATACTTCAAAGACATTGCGGAAGGACACTCAGCTTCCCTAATTGCGTCAATCTGAATTGGAATGCAATCAGTAACATATTTCATGATGCTGCATTGGATATGTACTCAAATGAGTTTGAAGTATTCAAATATGCCAAGGTATAATTCAGTATCTCAGTTTCTTTTTCTGACATGAATAAAAAGACATGGTATTAGAAATAACCATTTTTATGTATGATGTATTTATTAGGAAGCTGGCAAGCCACAAGGTGTTATGTGTTTCCCTGGAAGTGAAATTCCCAAATGGTTTAACATTCGACGTAGTGGCTCTTCCATAGAGCTACCACAAGGTTCATTCAACCAAAACAAATTTCTTGGCTTCGTTTTCTGTGTCATTGTCGAAGGTCAAGGTTTGGGTAATTTCTTGAACGTTGAGTATGAGTTACTCGTGAAATGCCTAAATGAATTCATGACCTTTGATAAAAAACTGCTTTCGATTGGACCAACAAATATTAAGTCGGATCACGTATTACTGGGTTATAATTGCAATACATGGGAAATTTTTGAATTCTCATGTGACACAGAGGCCCTTATCACTTTTAAAGCTGAACAAAGTACAGCCAAGTCTGGGGTCAAAAAAATAAAAAAGTGTGGGGTCCGTTTGGTGTTCACTCAAGAATTTAAGGAACCTATGACAAGAACAAGATGTTCCATCATTGATGAAGAGGAAGTGCAAGAGGGAGCATGTTCTGGCTTCCAGGGATTTACATCTTCAAATTTCTTTAAAGGTGAATCTAGCTCAAGGTAATTAAATATATGTACCTTCGCTACTATCTATGATTAAGTAATGGTTTCTTTAAAATATTTTTATCTGATTAAGTAATATTGAATACTAAATATGTTTTATCTTTCCTGATGTTATAAGATTTTCAATAATCGATGAAGTGCAAGAGGAAGCAATTTCTGCCTCCAGGGGATTTACATCTTCAAATTTCTTTAAGGGTGAATCTAGCTCAAGGTAATTAGATAAGATATATAACTTCCATGCTGCTTATGATTAACATATGGATTGCATTGATTTATTCATTTATTAATTGTTTGATCTTAACTTCTAATATGTCTTTTTTCCTTCCCTGTAAAAATATCAATTTGGTTGAGAAAAGTGCTGGGTTGCATCAACTACAACAGGAGGAGAAAGAATTGGAAGAGTTCAATCAAAGTACAAATGAGTTCAGCTCACGCGCCAATGAATCTATTAGGTTCACTTCTGATTTGATCGGATCAACGAGGGATGTGCTCAGCCCTGCAAACAAGGATGGGGTAAAACCAAGTGGATGTCGCTGCGTAATTTTATGATGAAGATTAACCACAACTTAAAGAATGCAAATACTAATGAAGGGCAAAGCCTGTATCTTGTGCCACTTTCAGTTTTATGAATGTATTGGTAAGTTCTGACCCTAATCCATCTTATTCTGCTCTCAATTTCCATGTCTTGTTCTCTAATGTCAGTAAGTGGAGAAACTAAATGATATATTCTGATAAGAAGAATTTATTGATTGTCATTTATTTAATTATATCTGATTTCTTGTTTGTTTTGTTAGCCAATATTTATATATAGTTAGAGAAATGTTTAAAGTATAATTTATTGAAATTTGCTATTTTTAGGTAGGCCAAAGGACTTATTCCCACCCAAGCTTTTCCTCTAAGGAAAAATTTCACTTTTATAAACCTAAATACTTATTTATTGGCTATTTTTTTATCAAATTTTGTTAATATCTTTTAATAAAATGATTAAAATATTCTCGTTAAAAATAAAAATTATAGTAAAAATATAAAATAATATAAAATATATATTATATTAAATAATTCAAAATTTTTAAAATATATTTAAAAATATTTAATTTTAAAAAATTAAAAAAACAACCATTATCAGTTGTCGATAATAGTACTAGGTGGGCAAACAGAGTCACTAGTTCTATGATACTCTATTTAGTAGAGACAGTCAGATTTGACCCATTATCAGCAATTATTATCTTCAATATTGATAACACTGATTGTTTTTAATATTTAAATAATAGCTTACATTTTTTTTATTTTTGTAAAATTTATTTTATTATTTTTTTTAAATTACAAAAATACCTATTTAATTATCAAAATTTAACTGTTACTCTTAAATTTAACTATTAACTTTTATCAATAAGTGAATATTTGAGTTTTTGAAAGTTAAAAGGTGTGATTTTGAAACTTTGGGTGGGAATTAGTCCTTTGGCCTTTTAGATATTATTAGAACTTCATTTATAATAATCATTTAAAGCAAGGATATCCACATTTAACGTAAAAACTGTCATCGAACCACCCGAATTTTAACATCATGAGGCCTTGATAAAATCCATTATTAATAATCACGATGGTAATTGAATTTCTTTCTCTCTTTTATGGAGAATGGATATGCACATTCATTTCCCCTGTGGCTATTATAATTTCTTTCCTGGAGTATGGATATCTACATTTATTTCCTCTGTTGCTGTAATACTCTGATTGATAATGAAACTAATAATAAATCAGAAATTGAAGGATGGGAATTTATAATATTCCCCAAGTCTTGGATGGGAAATAGTAATGTACTTTGGCTGACAAGTAAAGACATATTCCCAGCTAAACTTTGTAATAATTTTATTTGTTTTTGTTTCAAGTGTTGGTGTTTCTGTTCACTCACACACACACACACACATATATATAGTTAAGAATATCACCAATGGACGTGGCCACAAAAAACCTAACCAAGTAGTCAAAAATAGTCACCTGATTAGATTGTTGATCATATCTAGCTACTAAATATTTGATGGGAGAGTTAAATCTGATCGTTTTTATCATTAAAGATGATAAAAAATAGTTAATATGCTTAAAACTAGTCATTTTTTTTTATCTTTGATTGCATAGATGATCAAATCTAATTGTCTCTACTATTGAAGTGGTCAAATCCAATCGTCAATCTAACAAAACGGTTATTTTTAACTATTTAGTTAGTTTTTTTATGGTCATCACCATGAGTAATACTATTAACAACAATGATCTCTTTGTTAAATTTTTTATTATTTTTAAATTTCTTATTAAAATTTATTAACTTTATTTTATAATAAAGTTAAAAAATTTAGAGGAAAATTGGTTATGACTTTAAGAAAAACTTGGGTGGAAATACTTCGTTTGGCCTTTCTTAAATGTTTATCGAATAGGCTTGCTGGAGAAGTGGATTCTGGATACTCACTCTTTTCATGGTTACACAAAAATTTTCTCACTCTCTGCAATTGCAAGCTTTATTCATTCATGGCTACCAAACTCTTCTTCACTCCTATTCCCAGTCTTCCTCGTCCACTTGTAAATTTCCCAGAAAGCCCCCAAGGAATCCCTCCTTTCTCACTTCCACCTCTTACTATCTCTTATGGATTTTCGTGCTTGAAGACTGTTTCAAGCTCTTACCTGAATGCCATATTTTTTATTTTACTGTTACACTCATCTCTGTTCATGTAAATTGGAATAGGAAGTTTGACAGGTAGCAAGTATATTCTCATAAATTTCAAATTTTGTATAACATGATAGTAATGGCCATGCTTTTCTTTTTTTTAATTGTCATATGATATTAATGGATCAATTTGGAACTGACTGAGACTGATAATGAGTTTGACAGAACATCTGTCTGAAAAACTAATACTCTGATCTGTTCTTGTTAGCATGCAGTGGCATGTAATTGTGAATGCAAGCTATGTTATTATTAAATTCAAGAATTCTATGAATCCAATGCTGGCTGGTGGCTACTATTCTTAAGTTAGGAAATTAACACTAATAATATTAATTTTCCGACATCTATATAGGCAGTTGAAAAGCATGAAAATATGACAAAGGGAATTAATGAGTAAAATAAATTATATTAAATCAAGTACTTAATAATGAACAAATATTGTGTTTTTTCAACATTGACATGGTAAGATTTGTGGGCTGATGACGGCACAATAATGGTGATATATATATACTAATCAAGTGTTTTATGTTTTGAAGCTTTCTATGACTCATTATATTACTGGTTTCCCATGAGATATTAATTACAATGACATTTTTGTAGGTTAGCTCTCTATTTATTAATTTTCATGTTAATTGACCCATCCTATATGTCTTTTTGCATATTAAAAATGTCTCTGCAGTCCATTTCTCTGTTGTACTACACTTTTCTCAGAACATTGTGTTTGACTTGCCATTCTAACTCGTACAAAGTGGTGGTCCTTGTGCATAATTACCAAGTTAAAGTTATCCCCTTATTTGGTGCATTTAAGTTTATTCCAACTGTGTTTTTGGTGTATGTATTCCTTACTCGTCAGAGACATGCATGACTGCTTTAAGTTTGATTATATTTAAGTTATTGCATCCCGTGTTATGATTTATTTCATTCATTCTGTCTTATGACTTGTGTGTCTACATTATTGGTTCTTGAGTGATTATCTACTTTGAGTTTTGTTAGACTTATATTGCTAATGGGACAATTTGCTGTGACAGGCAAGCCTACTCTAGATTTGAGGCCTCAAAAATGAGAACCATTGGTCCTTAATGCATACATTTAAAAATGAATTACGAAGAAAACTATAATATGCAAAAGGGATTTTGGGTTATGCTTATTTTGTGTGTTTACCTAATCTATAAATTTATTTTATTTTATTTTCAGATCATTAGACTACTTTCCAATCCTTGCTAGACTTGTGTAATTGACTTATGGCTGGATTCTTGTATTTTTGTTATCAATTATCAATTAAAATCCTCCTTATTAGGGAGACAGAGATACGTAACACTCCTAATAGTGAGGGTTTAGGAGGACAGTGATACACAACGCCCCTGTATGTAAAGTTCTAAGGGAACGACGATACGTAATATCTTTGGTGAAAATTTTTACTGCCTACATAATAAAGGGACGATAATATGTAACGCCCCTAGTAAATATCCATATAACCTAAACAATAGGGGGACGACGATATGTGAAGTTTTAAGGGGAAGACGATATGTAATGTTCTTAGTGGATATCCGAATTATCTACACAATAAGAGGACGACGATACGTAATATCCATGTATGTGAAGTTCTAGGGAGATGGCAATACATAATACCCTTAGTGGATATTCAGTACATTCATTTGGTATCAGGAAGACGACGATACATAACGCCCTTAAAAGTAGGATTCTAAGGGGACAACAATACATGACATCCTTAGAATCAAAGTGATCGTGAATGAATATATAAAGAATAATTTTATCTGGACATGATCTCGGGGACAACGATATGTAATGTCTAAGTAATAAACATTTAAGTTCAATAAAAATGAAATAATCTTTGAAATGTTAATTATTACAGGTTGACAATGTATACTTTGTTGCTTTTCTATTAATGTTGGTAGGACAGTTGGTCTCAAATTTATTCTTACTATAGGTGTTTGAATTATTTTGGATTTTGCAGTTTGTTTGTTACAATTCGTGTGTTAGTTTATTGCAGTTTGTGGAATAGTGTTGATGCAGTTGGTGTATTGCAGTATTGTTGCTATGTGGAATAAATTGTAACTGCTTGTGGTGTGACAGCTGTGACAGATACGGTTATTGGATAATAGATGATGGGTATTTTTGCTAAGGCTGTAACTTTGTCATTTTAGCGAGTCGTGGTTGTGGTATAAGCGGTTTTAATTGGTTAGCTGCTGCATATTTTTCTTTTTGTGGTTGATGGATTGTTGCATGTTGCAGCCCTACTTTTCTCTATTTCAACTTGCCATTTACTCCCCTTGTATTTATTTATCCTAAATACTTGTACCTATGATGCCCTAGTATATTTGCCATTCCTCCATATGCTATGCTAAAGCGCTTACATAGCTTATGTTTTTCTAGGTTCCACAAGTCTGAAGAAGTCTCTTCCCTTTGCTAATTAATTTCCTTATCAGTTTCTTTTTATTATTATCTTTGAATTGTTAGTTTTATCAAATTGTAAATAAAGAAAATGTTTGTATTATGGAAGATATCCTATCAAAAAATTTTTTGTTAAAGGCAGACTTGAATGTTATAATTTCTGATGTTTTAGGCTTATTACGGACTCCGGTGGCCTTATGCCAACCCGTATCCTCAGGCCGGTCTCGGTCCAGAGTCTGGCTTGTGATAGTTGCTATTTTAATATTAACATTTATATACTAACTTTCTATGTTCTTACCATTTTGTTATTTGCAGTAAAGCATGAAACAACGTCACGTTTTGCATAGAAGGAAGAGAAGATTGCTGATTAGATCACCACTGATATTTTTAGGTTAGTTCCATTAGCCGATGAGATCCTATAAACCATGCAGGAGCAGGCGAAGAAGAGGCAATAATTGAAATACTGCCACAAATATGCTTGATTGCTTTATCACTGTTGCATGAGCCGCATTCATTCAGAGTAATTGTAGCTCCTAAAAGTTTCTAATGTGTTTAAATTTTTATTAGTTTTGTCCAGATGCATGAAATGGAGACGGACAGAAGATTTGGAGAAGTTTGTGAACAAGCTAATAATTGTTTCGTTTCCATTGCCTGACAAAGCAAGTGGCCTTAGTCCTAACTATTTGCTGCTGGCAATAATTTAATTTTGATTTTAGTCTGCTTACGAACATGTTAAAGGCCTGGTGCAATGTGTTGAACGATGAAATTTTAGGCTTTACTGCTTTGGAAACTGTTCATTGATGAGTATTCCTAATTTGGAGAAAATTTGCAGGTTGATTTTGTATAATCATTCCTCCATTATTTGATGTTAACCTGGCCTTTCAATTTATTAATTTATTAGCAGGGTGGTCGGAAGTTTTCGGGA
The DNA here is from genome assembly GCA_026122585.1 of Anacardium occidentale. Taxonomy (NCBI): domain Eukaryota; kingdom Viridiplantae; phylum Streptophyta; class Magnoliopsida; order Sapindales; family Anacardiaceae; genus Anacardium; species Anacardium occidentale. The sequence goes on from JAJEJH010000798.1 coordinate 86,361, forward strand.
AAAGGTACAATCTTAATATCAAACAATTTATGTCGAGGGGAAGCAAATCAATCTTTGATCCCTTTTGTACAATTAGATGGGCAAATCAAGTCAAACATTATATCACCAAACAAATAAGGAAATAAACCAAAGCATACACAATCAAATCAATACGCCAACATTTTAAGTGGAAAACCTTGTGATGGTAAAACAACACGAAATCTTGGGCTATAAAACAAATGGGTTACACCAAAGTTTCTTTTCTAAAGGAGGGCATACAACCAACAAGTTTTTCCACTTTGAATAATGGGCAACAACATAAAACATCAAACTAACAGAGCTTGAGTTTCTTAGTGACAAAGCAAACTAGGATAGGGATTGATCAATATCCAAGTAGCACTCATCAAATTTAAGACAACCAAAGAAGTCCAATCATGCTCTCGCAATGGCTGACTCGGTCTGAACCTATCAAATTTGAAGAAATTCAAATACGTGGAAGGAATAAGCATAGGTTCGAATCACGTATTCGAATAAATCTTGAGTATCACTAGCATCGTTTTTGGTAGTCCAAGTCATCTCTATTTATCAAGTGGCTTCATACGAAGTCAATGAAAAAAAAGGACTCAATGTGGATAAGAAATATAGCATCCCAGTTTAGAAAAGTCCTTAAGGGTAGAGTTTTGAGGTTAGAAACAAGATTCAGGAATAGATTGGGAGTCTAAAAGAGTTT
>JAJEJH010000799.1:0-86940 GCA_026122585.1 Anacardium occidentale
TACATATGTATATATATATGTACATGTGTATACACTTATAATGTATAAAGTACATGCATGCATCTGTATAATGATTTCTAAAAATTTGCATGCATATGAAAAATCCCACAAGGCCTTTTGTAAGCAAAACTTGAGCCTTTTCCGTTCATCCATAGTTCACCTAAGCCTTGACAACATCTATCTATTGAGCTACAAGAAAAAAAGAAAGGAAAATGATGAGTGATAAATCACTCAACAAACATTTCCTACATCTTTCTAGCCCCAAACAAAATTCTAAGTTGATCTCATGTCTGAGCATAATTTAACTATTCTTATGGTTTAGACATTCTGAAATATGTTCATTCATTTTACTTCTTATTGAAAATAGAACTAGTTCTTATTCTTTCAACTGAATATGTATCTTATGCTATAAAATCTATGTCATGGTATGAATTCATGCTAAAAGATGCTATTGGCCCTTGGCCAGTTTCTGAATCACTGCTGGATTATCTGAAAAACATCTATAAAGATCTAAAGATATGAAATTAAGAAATTATCTAAAAATAATGCAACTAAAAATCTTTCGTGCTAATCAGACTGATGAACATAGAAATTTGACACCTTAGCATGTGAGTCTTCAACCTCATGACAGTCGGTTAGTCAGCTAATATCTGAAGCTGAAAATAAACTAATAACTACTAACTACTCATCAGATACATACCAACGTATACTGATGTTGGCTCCCTCTGTAGTGGGCGTATAACTCACAGGTGGCTCTTCATATCTACCCCTAAAAGATGTTCAGAGCATTGTATTTTTCTAACTTTAAAACATGTATTTGGACTCGTAGATTTGTTTCTCAAAATACTAATATGGCATGCCACGCTATAATATGCTTATGATGCATCATTTTCTGTTATTTATCCTATTATAATGTTTTATAGCTATTAGAAAAGGTTCTACAGGCTTTGTGCTTTATTTCCTTAATTTTACCAATTTTCTGCTTATACACAGGCGTGCATGTCTAGACGCATAGGTGTGCATCAAGATGCATGGGCCTTATGCTAGCCATGCAGCTTGGTCATGCTAGGTTTTAGAATTCTACTTGATTTCTTCTATATTACTTACATACGATCGTGACCCTCAAACGTATGGTTGTGACCTCTTTAAATTACAACCGTACACTAAATCGTGCACATGGATGTGACTCGGCATTTGCAAGGGCACGCGGGCGTGCGTCTGTAAGCGCACAGGTGTGCGTCTTGCCTTGTTTCGACATTCCATGCCTAAAACACGCAAAATCCTACCCAATGCTTAGCACATCTATAATCAATCTATTTCATTCATTTCCAGTACTTCAAACAACATATAAGCACATACCAATTTCATCTATAAAGCACAACCTCATAATCAATCCTCAAAACTTCTTAAAAATACATACCCCATACATATAAATGCATCAAGCATGCTCATGGGCAAGAATACCATCACAATCACTTTATTTTCATCATATCAACATATAATCAAGTCATACAATCACAAAACATATTGGAAACATCGAGATACCTCAAAAATCAGCAAAACCCATGTTGGGAAACTCAAGAAAGAGGCAAGGAAATACTTATCTCTTACCATGAATATTTCTTCTATCTTTCTACCAAAATTTTTTACACTCTAACTAGATTGAGAGCCTCCTACTGCTGATTAACACCCTTAGGGCTAAGATTCTCTGAAAATAAAAATGAAAACTTGGATGAAACTAAGCAAATGACGGGTGAGAAACGTTTTTAAGCTGCTTTCTCTCTCATTCTACAAGCATGTACGAGCATGCACACTAACATGCATGGTCATGCATGAGAATAAAGAAACTTTATTTCTTGCGCTTTGCATGAAAGAAACCTCCCAAGAAAATCATGCGCAAGCCATATTAACTCTAAAAACTTATTATCTTACCCCTAAACTCTTTTAACTCCCAACTTATCACAAATTCTCACATCTAACCCCAATTTATAACTAAAGAGAAATTTCTAATCTTGGGATGTTACATTAAATCATTTTCAGAGGCTACTAACACATCAAATCTCTTATAACCATCTTAAGTTTTGTCAACATTACTAGTTGACTCTTTCTTTCCCTTTTTTTTTTTTTTTTTTCCTATTAGGATAATCCCTTTTAAAATGTCCTTCTTTGTGGCAGAAGAAACTTTTTTTTTTTACTGAACTTAGATCTTAACTTAGATATAATTTTAAATTGCCTCATATTACAATTTTTCTTATCTGATTTACCCCTCACATTAAACCCTTCTTCATCTGACCTACCTTTTTTCCTATGCTTGACATCTTTAATAGTGATTGTTACTACACTTTATTTAGCTTAAGGGTTTGCCAACCATATTTCTGAGTGTCAACAAAATATGCGTACATTTTTGGAAAAAGAGTTCATAAGGATAACAACCTGATCCTTATCTTCTACCTTTACACTTAAGCTTTCTAAATCCTAAGCCAATTTTATAAAGTCATTCATATTGTCTCCTAGTGCCTTATGTTCATCCATTTTAAAACCAAAGAATTTATGTTTTAAAACTAGCCTATTAAGAGATGATTTTGATGAGTGTAAGACATTTAATTTTTCTGATATCTCTGCTGGTGTAGTCATTTTATTAACCTTTCTCAACTTTTTGTCACCTAACCTTAGAATCAAGGTATTGTATGCTTTATCTAAGAGATTTTTTCTTCTTTTTTTTAGACAGGTAAGGTGGTAAACTACTTTCACTATCTAAAGTAGTAGATAATCTCTTATAAAGATTGCTCTCATTTTCATTTTCTAAAGCCCATAATCATTATCCCTAATGAAGTTTTCTAGTTTGAATTTTAACATGTTTCAGTTCTTGGTTATTAATCTAATCAGTTGCTTAATAACAATGTTAAGATTTCTACTCCTAGTAAAACAAAACACAAGAACTAATAGAAAAGGCACAAATAATAAATAGAATATTTATGATATCATAAAATCAATCCATACAAATATCTAGATTTAAACTTAAACAAGCTTAACCTTGCTTTGATACCATTTGTTCTAATTTCAAATTAACTTGGATTTAGGCATTCATATTCCAAAATGAATTAGAGCATCAAATAAACAAAGAATTGAAAGAAAAATTACACATGGATTTATAATAGTTTGGTAATCTTTATGATTACCTACATCTACTATGAGAGTAGTAAGAGTAATTTACTATGAATTGAAACAAAAAAAGTTTGGGAAGAAGAAAGCTTACATAAATCCAACAAGATCAACTTTCTTCTCCATAGGAATATAAACTCACCTTTTTGTGTGTAACCCAAACCTCACAATCACTATATTCAAAAAAATCTCATATATCAGCTCTTAAAATAACTCAATAATAAAAAACCAATAACATGTATGAAATGATAAAAGATTCTTACCATTATGCCAAAATCATCCTATAAGCCATTGATTTTCCTTAGTAGCATCTCAATCGTACACGTCTTTCTCTTTTTGTTTTATTTGCTATAATTGATAGACAATGTGTAAGAAACAAAAATGATTCTTGAAACCCTAGAGAAATGTAGCCCTTTTTATGTGGTCAAATATTCAAAGTTGAAATCAACCTTAATTACCATATAGGATTAAAAAGACCACGTTGTATGCCAACTGTAACACTTTAAATTGACACTTGTTAACAACTGTTGTCCCACAAATTTTGATCCTTTCACAGGGGAATTGATTCCACCTATCACGACCTAATTAAGGGGAATTAATCCCTTGATCAAAGGCTTTAATACCTTCTAATGCCAATCAAAAGTGGGCGTTGCTTGCCACTAAATGAGGGTTTTTTTTAGAGAATTCAAGAGGATTTTTTGGATTTTTTTGAGGGCTCTTCTTGAAAAGCTTTTTTGCACTTCAAACTTCTTTGAGCTTTCTCTTCCCAACAACCTTGAAATCCTTGGCGACTATCTTCCTAGCAATTTTAGCTCTTTTGTTAAGCAAATACAAACACTTGCCCTTCCAAAACAAACACTCAAATTCAACTAATTTAATTCCAACTATCCAAACGCTTGGTTGGCTTTAGCTTGACACTTACAAAACGACAATTAATTACTGATAATACATTTTTTTTTTTGGTTGATTTTTTTCTTTGAATAATATGCCTTAACTTGCATAGTTAACTTAATATACTTATAATTCTATTACATGGATTGACTCAATATGGATTAAGAATATGATGATCTGTGCTTACAATTATTAATTAATAAAATTGGAATCAAAGTGGTGTCAGTTAAATGAAGGTTTGAAAATGTATTTGCTTACTTTATATATTACTCGATATGATTTCCTTTATTATTATTATTATTTTTTTGTTATTGGATAAGTTGAATATGGGGAAAAAAGATAGGTCAAAGTAGCCAACAAGTGTTACGTGCATACCTAACTAAGGGTGGATTGAAGGAATCCTAAACCAAATATAGAACCTAGATAACAATCTTAGAATAAAAGGAAATAAAGATTGCTTATAAATGAAGGAATATAATCTATATATATTTGAGAAGCTTTACAAGTTATTTCCTATCACTACAAAGCATGAAATCACATTACACTTTTACATTTTGACGTTCTAGAAATTGATTTCATGCCTTCTTCTAGGGCAAGACCTATGGCTTGACATTATTTCCAAGTAAAAAATGAAAATTGGTTCACATTGTAGAGTTAAGTAAAATCTAAAAATGTGTTGATTCAATTTATAATTCAATCCCAAATGGTAAAGAATGAAAGTTTCAAAGATTCAGTGTTATCTGACCTTTGTTATCATTGAAAGTCTTAATGAGTGTTTTGTTTGAGTCCAGTAAAAGGGTTTTGCCATGGGTGGTTAAGAGTGACATGCCTGAGTGAAAAAAGAGCGTTCTTAATACAACTGTAAGTTTTAGAAGAATGACTGAACACCCATGACTGTGAGTTTTAAAAGAATGACTAAACACCATTAGATTAGACAATGACATGATCTTAATGTGATCATAGGTTTAGTGGTTGGTTTAGTGGTCGTCGACATATATTAACATAGACTATCATAGATAAGACATTTTGTTGTTAAAAGTGATGAATCCTATATTAAATTATTGTATGCTATATATAAATCCTCATATAGTTGATCACCACCCTTATGGATGACACTTTAAATAATGCCAAACTATGTTGATCTTTGCAAAAGCAAGTTTGACAATCCTTAATTCTAGGATTCACATCTACCTCATCTACTAAAGAGAATATGTTTTATAGATATTAGGACAATCATTTATATAAAATCCTCTTAGCGGGTCATATCTAGTGAACTTGCCTAATAAGCAATATGCACCTACGTATTGCACCAAGCCACAACCAACAATTTTGACACATGCAAATTCTTAGGTCATTCAATATTATGATAGTCTTATCACCATTACTTGCGTCATGAGTCAGAGTAATTTCGGGCCTATAGATGATTTCTAAAATAACCACCTTGATAAGTATATAAGAAAAACACGATCATACTGTTTGATTTTCCAATTGGCTCAACCATTCTAAGGGTATTTATCCAAGTTTTTTTTGCACTTATGGATATAAAATGTCACTAAAAGATATTTGTATATGACGTTATCAATAAACCAGTATCACAAAGCCCGACACTTAGGAAGGGGAAAATGGTTATAGCAACTAAACCCAATATCTCTCACGTGTTTTGCTGATGTGAGATTTGACTAGGAGTGTCACATTTTACTTAAATAGTTAAAACACATTGCGAGTTACAAAATCCGAAGCAAAACCATAATAGACTGTGTGTACAAACCACTCTACATGTTCTTCTGAGCGATGGTAGGGTAAACCTCAATAAGGGCACTGAGTCCTTAAAGGGGTGAATGTCAAGATGTGTTTTGGGTTGCAAAAGTCAAAAAATAAAACCATGATGAACTATTGTTTAAAGTGGACAATATCTTAACAGTGAACCAAACTATTAAACTAGGATGTTATAATAAATGTGTGATTTTATTGCAAAATCAAACTTAAGCCATGGAGCATATATGGATTGGTAAAGGAATTTATGTGTAAATGTGTATTTGTGACCAATTTACATCAGCTAAGTTTGTATCAAATATTTGCAGAGGGTAGCTTATATTTCTAAAGCTTAAGATTTTCATTAGCTAGTCAAGGTTCTAAATCTGTAGTTCTATTTCTTTTTTGTAAAGAAGTAAGGTCAATCCACAAGGATTTAATATAAGTGTCAATATTGACAGATTGAATAGAGTATCATAGCCTATTGCTTCTCCAAGTACACAATATTGTGGAACAAAAATGTAACTCAAAAAGACACATGATTGAAAATACTGATTCAGAGATGCTCTATCCACCATCCATATCAATCAATAGACCAGTCAACTGACGTTTTCTTTAATCCTTGTATACAAAATTACTCAGCCCTATCATTTTTTACCTTAAAGATTAGAAGTGTCAGGAGGTTTGAATAAAGTTGGATATTGTTGTCTTTAAAAGACAATGATTCTCCTACTTATGAGATGTATTGTTTGTCACACAATTCACCATAAATCAAACTAAGTTTATAGATTTTATACCATATAAGTTTTACACTACTGAATGATACACACAAACTTGTTACTCATAGCACTCTAACCTTCTAGGTTATTTTTTCCACTGTACATTCAAATTATGGCATTAAATGGTGTTTAAATGGTAGATGTTATTTGTGAGGATTGTTTAGAGAAGTTGTTTGACGAAGAAAAGTTCTAGTTACCAATTTACGTAGTTAATTTTCCTAGTTGTTTAGTTATTAATATATTCAGGATGAAATTTTTTAATATAAATAAGTTATGCAAACAAAATATCAATATTATTTGGTACCAAAGGTAGGTATGGTAATAATACGACTCAGAATGGGAGACATAAATTTAACTTAAACAGCTTAACGTTATGGCTCAACATTATAGTGAAAGGATTTCTGATATTTTCACTTCACAATACATACACATCTCTACATTTGACTCCGGAAAGAAGCTTTGCAACTCATTTACAATATCCTTTCAAGGTAAATTTTATTACACTCTTATTAATCTTTCCTGGTTTCTGGGTTTCTTTCCATTCGCAATATTTATCATAATCTCTGTGGCCTCTCTTTTAGTTGACCTTTCACGCTATCCCTTGTTAGAATCCTGATAGATTTTTAATAGGTTTATCTTCGCGATTGATTGTTTGTTGTTTTGCTTAGTTGGTTTGGCTCTTAATTATTTGCTGGGTTTCTCTTAGTTGAGTTCCCAATATAAATATGTGGATTTAGTGATCTTTGAGTGAACACTCTGTGGCTGCACATGGATATTTATATGCAAATCGAGCAAGTTATATTTTAATTACTGAAAATGATATTTGTTGAAGCTATCTCTGAAGAGAATCTGCTGGTGTCGCCCTCTTATATGCACATTGGAGATCTAATTTGATAAGGTGCTTGTTAATGTGCCTCTGGTGTCTAGCTCTTTTAAATAATAGTTAGGCAATTGCCACAAATGTAGAGGTACTCATATAAGTAGGCTATTAGCTCTCAGAAGCCGTAAAAATCAATTTGAATTGCAAGCAGTGTCTTTCTGAGGAATGGTTGACAGATATGAGGGTATGTGGGAATAGTTGCATGCTTATATAAGTACCATCATAAGGTTTATAAGTACAATCAAGGTGTACAAGCTGGAATGCAAAGTTTCTTCTGCATTTGATTGACTATATGATCTCCATAGACTCTGTCATAATTAGATACACTTACCTTGCTTCCCATATAAATTTTTATATTTCGCCCTCATGATTCTTTGCTCCCCCGATAACTCCCTTGAAGTCTCTCCTAACCTTCTGCGAGTTCAGTTTTCTTTTGTTTTTTCAGTAAATGTAATTATCTTACTGTCTGTCTGTATCCTAATATTATCTAGCGTTTTGTCTGCTAGACTTTCTTGCACTGATGGTTAGAAATTGCTTAAGTGGCTAGAATGTGTGATTTTGTATTTTGGTAATCATGAATTAGTGATAGTAAGGTGATATACTAATTCTGCAATGAATCTTCAGCAGACTATTCAAATGGCTAGGTCTTCAATAGAAGAGATTTCTGAGTCTGGTGCTTTTGCTAGATCTCCCTTAACGTTTAATTTCATTTCAAGAGATCCAAATTCTCCCTTTCCGTTGGAATCTGGAAGATATCATCTGTACATTGCATATGGTTCTCCACGGGCCTGCAGGTGTCTTTTGAACTTGAAAATCAAAGGCCTTGGCAGAGCAATCTCTTTCTCAATAAATTTTTTTGACTGTCTTTTTTGTTTTTGTTTTGAACTATACCAGTTCTCATATTTTTCCATCTATTTCAAGTAGTCAAATCCAAATGGGAAAGAACTAGCAAGAATGATGAGCATCTTGGATGGGTATTCCCAGTTGCAGAAACTGAAGAATTTGGACCCCAGCCTGATCCTTTGAATAGAGCAAGAAGCATAAGGGAACTTTATGAGATTGCCAGCAAAAACTACATTGGAAAATATTCAGTTTCTGTATACATCGTTCATTTCAAGTGGTTTACATGTTAAATCACAAAATTTAACTGATTCACTCCTGTTTTCTGTCAGGTTCTTTGGGATAAAAAACTCAAAACAATTGTGAACAATAAGAATTCAGAGATAATCTGGATGTTCAATGCTGAATTCAATGGTGTAGCAGAGAATGCACCTCTTGACCTTTATCCTCCTACCTTGCAATCCCAAATTGATGAGGTTAATGAATGGATATCTATGGGAATAAATAATGGTGTTTATAATTATGGTTTTGCTAAGAAGCGAGGCCCTTACGAGGAGATATTGGTCCTACTACTTCCATACCTAAAGAACAAATTATGCTTGTGCTAACTGCAGAGCTAGTGATAATCTTCCTCTTGCAGGCTGTTAAAAACTTGTATGATACCTTGGACAAGGAGATTCTTGGCAAGAAGAAGGTCTCTAACTGAGTCTGACATGCACTTGTTTGTTACTCTAATAAGATTTGATGAGGTATGAACACTCACCTTTCCAGTGACATCGTGTTTAATATAATACCCAAAAACATAACATTGTTTAACTTTATACTATAGGTTCATGTAGTTCACTTCAAGTGCAACCGGAAGCTGATACGAGTATCCAAATCTGTTCAATTACACCAAGGACATTTTTCGAATCCCAGGGATGAGCAACACTGTGATCATGGAACACATCAAGAGCCATTATTATGGAAGCCATTGTTCCATGGATCCATTCGGTATTATTCCTGTAGGCCCTAAAATTGACTACTCTTCTCCTCATAACAGAGAGAGGTTTTCTACTTGAATTGCATCATTATATGACTTCGAAGGTAGAAGATTAGTACTTCAATTTTATGTGTTTTCCAAATTAAATCATCTAATTAGCCTGTCTTTCTCATTAACTCGTTTTATGTATCTCTGTCAGAATCCATGGCTAAATTTGTTCTTCATCTCTACTCCACCTTGTTCCATTGGACCACCTATTGTCAACTCATACATCAATTCACATGCCACCACCTTCATCATCATATCCATCATTTGAATTTGAATGAGTTTGATTGTGGTGGAACCCATTTATTTATTTTTAACATTCTTCCAATAATTGCATAATTGAACAGCATCCCTGACCGACAAATAAAGAGGAGATGGAGTTGAGAGTGATGTGAATACATTTACAATATGGAGATAATATTTGAAGTTACTTTTGGTACACATCTTTTTATTGCTTTCTTTTACAGACCTTTGAATATGAGTGATATTTGTGCAATTTTCTTTTAAAGACCTTTTGCTAATGGTGGAACCCATTTTTTGATATTCTCTTCCAATAATTGCACAGTTGAAACTTTTTTTCCTTTTTTTTTTTTTTCCCCTAAAGCGGGATTTTTAATTTTGTCTTTCTTCTTGCTTTCTTATTCAAAATCTAAATACCACCAGATAGTAACAATTATTGAATTGAGAATTATAAGATTGGAAGGTGATGAAGTTGAGAATTCTAATGTTTGATCTAGGAAATTATGGGACCTATTGTAATTAGGGTGTGTGTTGACAATATTATAATATTAAAAAAGTCTACAGATGATGATTTGATGATTGAAATATGAATGAAGATAGGGTGATATAAGGTGAAGATAATGCAAGGGATAATGTGTCATTGTCGAAATGAGAGAGAGAGAGAGAGAGAGAGAGAGAGAGAGAGAAGAAATTTATTTTACTTCTTCTTACACGAAGGGGCAAAGAAAGAAAAGTCAATTATTATTATTATTATTGGGATAGACTTTGTATGAAAATTAATAAATAATAGATGCGGTATAAGCCGCATCATGCACGAGATGAGAGAGAAGAAAAGAAAGGGCAAAAAGTGTGGCTTGAAATTTCACTGTTGAGATAAAACCCATTAAAAGAAAGAAGCTAGTAAAAGTGGCAATGATATTTAAAAGATGATTGAGGGCTTCTTCTTCCTTTCTCCAATATGTTTACTCCTTTATGCCCCACATGTAATTGACCACTTTTTACTTATTTTATCCTACTTTTCAATCAACTTTAATTCGTAGCCTCAAATTCTTACAGTAATCAATCTCATTTAGACAAACACATGTATTTATGTGACCAAGAAACAAATTTCCACTCTAGGATTTCCAATTTAACTTAAATCAGTGACACTTATAGTAAACATTGATGCTACTATAAGCTCACTTCAAAGAATGGAATCATTCACATATTGAATTAATAATGTCATTCATAAGATGATAATTGTAAATATTCTAATTTTTTAGAGGATTACATAACACAAAACTAAATTTGTAATTGATAACACAAAAACCAAAATGGATATCTGGAAATTGAATTATTTGGGTGAAGAGTGTGCTACTTTTGGGGAGCAAATATGGATGGGTCCCTAATTTACCCACCAAAATAAAAATATCAGTGGGATCCAAGAACATTATTTCATCTCCTCCATTGAATCTCTTCTCATTCCTTTCATCCTGCACTTGTTTGCCTTTCCACCATATCATTTTGATCAACTAAACACATTAAAAAAAAAAAAAGAAAAAAAAAGCGTTTTTGCTAAAAGAATATAAAATTAAAATAAAATACAAAATAAAAATTTGCAGTATTATTATTGATTGAATTAATAATTCAAACACAACCATCAGATATTTAGCAGCCTCTTCTCTCTCTTTCTCTGTCACCAGATTAGAAAATTTATTAGCTTTCACTTTCTAATTATAATCTTTTTCTAGTCTCTATGCAAAGTTGCTGGCAATCTTACTTGTATCATCATCTTTCAGTTTACATATTGGTAGTTTGGTAGGGTATGGATGAATGAATGAATGAAACTTTTCAGTACTCTTCATTTTGAGTCCTCCGTCACACCTCCACCGTTTCTGATAGGTGAGTTTTTGCCAAAGACTGTATTTTTGTTCTATTTTTTTATCTGGGTTTTGCTTATTCTGTCAATTTACTGTCAGGGTTTCGCTTGCTTTGTTCATTTAATGTGTTTTGGCTCTCTGGGTTTGGTCTCTTTGGACTGGTTTAAGTTCCCATTTCAGGTTTTTGGCTTGTTTTTATTTTGAAGCACTTTTCAACATTCTAGATTCACTATGTATGTACTTGTTTCACTTTAGTTTCTTTGGTCTATGTTTTCCGCTTCTCAGCTGTTCCATCTGCCTTTACAAACATCACAGTGAAGCTGGTGTTATTCTTCTGTCTTTGCTATACCTCCTCGTCTTAAAATTTTTCATTTTTCATTTTTCCTTCATTTCTTTAATTGTTTCACTTCTGTAAAGAAACAGATTGCTTTTTTGCTACTCGAGTTATGAGCTTAGTTGTTACGTCATTTCCTTTCGTTATTTATTTCCTTTTTTTTTTTTTTTTTCCCTATATATGTTTGCAATGAAATTGTTATAATTGGTATTGTATCTGAGTGAAAAAATTAGATAAAACTTGAAATAATTTTTTTGGGTTAAATTTAGTTCTTACGCTTGTGCAATTTGTTGGGCTTTTTGAATTGGATATATTTGTTTTTCCTTGTTAATTTTTATTTAGCCTCTTATATAATCGTGATTCTTTTTTGTCTGATGGTGTGACTGTCATCTAGTTTTGGTTGTATATTCAAGTTTTCATTTCCATGTTATTGTTTTGTGGTTTTCATCCTCAATCTATTGCTCATTTTTTCTATTCAGAAACTTTCTAGTTGCTTCCAAGGTTATATGGTCCCATTAATAATGCAAGAAAGTAATACTGAGTTGATGTTCTGGTTTGTATTAAAGAGTTGGAAATTTTAATTAAGTTGAAATTTTAAGAACAGTTAAATTAATAAGATGTAGGTGGGCTGAAATATGGACAAGGCCAGATTGGATTTAAGATTTCAGCACTCAGGATCATCGCAATCCGAGGAATCTGTTTTAGATTTGAAAAGAAACTACTGTAATATTCCTAACCTGCCTTCATCAAGCCCATCACCGCTTCAACCTTTTGCATCATCTGGTCAGCATTCTGAGAGTAATGCAGCCTACTTCTCCTGGCCTACATTAAGTCGATTACATGACACAGCAGAATTTAGAGCTAATTATTTTGGAAACCTCCAAAAAGGAGTTCTCCCTGAAACTCATGGACAGTTGCCGACAGGGCAGCAAGCTACCACATTGCTTGAACTGATGACCATTAGAGCATTCCATAGCAAAATCTTACGTCGATTTAGGCTTGGGACAGCAATTGGGTTTCGCATTCGAAGGGGTGTTTTGACAAATATACCAGCTATTCTTGTATTTGTTGCTCAGAAAGTGCACAGGCAATGGCTTAGCCCTGTCCAGTGTCTGCCTGCTGCTCTGGAGGTGAGAAGTAACAGTGCTTCTTTACAGTTTCTTGTTCCTCATGAATTTTTGGTTATTGATATTTATCTTTCCGGTGTTTTATATTTATGGATGGGGGAAGGTTGGAATTTTCATTTTTAAATTCTGCAAGTTTGGAAAATTTTCAAATCTTGAAAGGAAAGTACCTTTTTTTCAGGTGAAGTCTTGTAAACTTACAAAGAAAAATAACAAACTTTGAGGTTGATATTTCATATTTATTATCTTATAGTATTTCTTTGTGGCTGACCTTGTTGTGGTTTTATTATTTGGGGCAGGGCCCAGGAGGCGTATGGTGTGATGTAGATGTTGTGGAATTCTCATATTATGGTGCACCAGCTTCAACTCCTAAGGAAGAACTATATACCGACCTTGTAGATGGCTTGAGGGGAAGTGACCCATGTATTGGTTCTGGTTCTCAGGTATCTTTCTTCTCCTAGCAATATTTATATATTACATACTGACTTAATGGTAGGGAATGATCTGCAACAATTGTAAGGACACTTCATCCGTGTTCTGATTGCAAGTTAATTAAAGCATAGAGCAGTCTTGTAAATGCTGAATTTCGGATGTACCTTTTGAGAATTGGATAATTGATAATTCTAATTGTGAGGATGTTCCCTTGCAAATGAATTTCTAGTTAAGATACTTCAACTTAGATAATTGATAAGCGTTGTTACAGAGATAGTTTGATGAGAAATGAACCAGTAAAAGCAGATAACGGAAAGAAACAGCAGCTCTTACAGAGAAATTACATAAAAATAGCAGAGTGAATGGGAAAATACCTACCAGACCCCCTGGCAATTAGAGTAGCCAATGACCTCCCAGATGTCTTCCAAAATCCTCCATCAATCCTCCTGTGATCTCCTCCATTTATTCAGCTGTAGTAGAATCATACAAGCTGTAAAAGAATCAAAGGAGCAACAGGGAAATTTCCCTGTGCTTACACCTACCTCTACTCTAGTAGACTTGGTGTATGGGAGGTCTAACATAGTTCCAAAATTTTTCCATCTATTTATTTAATCTTTTGGGTTTATGGAGGTATTATAATAGAAAAACAACTATCATCTACTGGAAGTCAAATCTGCTTCAAGATTTTTATCTTTCAGGAAATCTTGTGACTTTGTTGCTGACAATGTATGAGTATGAAGACAGTCAATATGTTATTTCAGGGATTTTGCACTCCATGTTTTGAATTGCATTTCTTGATGAACAAAAAGATAATTAGCTGGGACATCTTCTTAGAGAAGTATTAAAGTATCGTCCTTTATTAGAAAGTGCCTATAGCTTGAGAAAGAGTAAACCATTTAAAAGGACTGTATATTAACTATGTCTTGAATGTCAAAATGTGTTAATTATTTCTTGTAGTTGAAGCCTTGAGGGCATGAATATAGATCCTGGAAATGAGAATCACTGTTTTATAAAATTTACTAACAGTTATCAAATTTTATTCTTACATACTAGAACTCAATATTTTTCTGGTGGTGGGAAAGCAAAAGGCATCCAGGCTTATATAAATACATATCTTTGAATTTATGGAATAACTGGAAAATTATTTGCCAAATGTTTTGTAAGATTTACTTATTCCCTGCAAAACTTGTCATTCAAGATTAATTAATACCGACATATTATTTATACTGCACTGTTTGTCACATTGCTTGCAATTTCTCTTCTGGAACATTTATGGATTAAATATGATTTTCCTAAATTTGTTTGTTCAATACGATATAGCATCCAGATTTTGGTATTGTTTGGTGTAAAGTCAGGATACTAATTGTTTAATATGGTTGTTGCGATGAGATGAGCTTTACCTATTTGTTCAATGGAAGACCATTTTTTATGTACTTAGTCCCAAACAGGAGTATTTTGTGTAAGAATTAATTGAAAGTGTTGTGCATCTTTTTTCTGCTATACTTGTTTGCTTGCTAATTGTATAATAATCTGGTAAGGGAGTTTGATATCTGCTGGATGTACCCTCTTCTAGTTGTATGGCTCTAGTAGAAAGGCGTGTAGCTGTGAGAGGCAACTGGAGGGCTGGTTTATTGTAGGGCTGTCTTGTTATGACATCTGCACTATCATGCCATAAGCACTATGAAAAGCCACTCTGCCTTAAGATTGCAGAAACCTTGGATCGCGTTATGAAAGGCTTTGTTGTTCATGTGCTGTTTGGACATATGCCTTGTTTGGATTTTGTTTCATAGATTTTCACATCTCTGGTTTATATCTCTTAGTATAAGAACAGTAAGTTATTTCCTCTGGTGAATCTTAGTCTATAGGTGGTTACCAACATATGTTATGGTTTTATGGTACATTTTACACCATTACTTGTAGTTGTGGTGGTTGGTTTCCAAAAATTTTTGGCTATATTTTGTTCATAATCTATCCTTACATTAAATCTTTTTTGAAGAAGCAAAAGTAATATTAGATTATGTCAGCAATAATGTCTACATTATCACTTTTTTTTATTAGAATTCGTTTTCTGACTTTGAAGCTGACAAATTGCAGACCATTATTTAGACTTTGAGGAAATTTTATATTCCACTCTTTTCTATTATCCAGAAGCTCTGATCCGTGCTCATTGTCATAGTAATTTTTGTTAATGTTGGAAATCACTGTGTTTTTGCTTAACTATAAAATTCCTTTATCCAATTTCAATCTGTTAGAGCCGTATTCTTTTACATAACTGTCGCTTTCATGATCTCATATTTCATTCATTGAGGGCCTGTCCAGATCTATGTGGGATGACCTTTAGAAAGTAATAGATCAAGTTTTAGCAGCAAATTGAAATCTTAAGAAACAAAAAGCGTTTGTTCTGATTACCCAATGTTTATAGTGTTAGTCTCTTTATAATATTAATGGTGTATTGGTTTGCCTGAATCCTTTTTGCCATTTTTTGTGAGCTAAATGGAGACTTGTGTATGTTCCTAAGTTCTAACTTCAGTTTACCAATGCTGAGTATGGAAGTGGGACCACCTCAGATTGGAAGTTTGCGAAGGAACGGATAATTCTATATATCTGGCAATACATGTCTTGAGTCATTCATTTTCGATATTACATAGTTTAGGTGTTCTTCAAGTATTATATGTGATTGCTTTTGTCATACTTACATCAGCCATTGGCCAATATAATTTAAATGACTTAAAAATTTGTCACTCTCCTTCAACAACTACGGTTATAGCTTCATGAGTGAGCACAATTCTATTAATTACTTAGTAACTTCTGAAGTAAAACATTCTTGGTACATATTTGAATTTGCAAAACTTGAAGCTACTTTATATTTTATTTCCTGTTTTCCCAAATTCAGGATTTTAGCCTTTCTTCATATGGTTAGAATTTTTTATTGCTGTGCATACTAAAAAACAGAAACCCAAGCCTCTAGGGAGGAGGCCAAGGGAAACAATCTAAGTTCACTTTGTCCTACAAGAGGAAAGAAGATATCAAGAAACTATGCAAGGCATCACAAGCACCATATACCACAAACCTAGCCAAACAACGGCCTGGTATAGATTTGGTACCATAGGACAAGCCCCTAGGTTATGAAACAAAGAGCATAAACACAATACCTCTTCTTGAAGGCTTATCAGTGTCTTAGCATAGAATTCATATGGATAGAATCTTTCTGGTGTTTTATGAAAATGTTATATAAGTTTCACTGTGATCAGAAGCAGTTGATTATGTTCAAGATTTTGTAATATTGACAAATAATTATTCAGGTACCAAGCTAACTTTTTCTTCTTGGAACTTGTTTTTTTAACATAAGTGGGAATTTCTGTAAATGTCAGTGTTTTCTGGGTAAAAAGAAAATGCAAATTTGATGGTGTTAGGAGCCCAACCAATATTCAGCCAATGGCCAATGGAATCTACACACTCAGCCAACAAGTGAAACCATCCAACAAAATGAAAAACCAAAATTGCATAATACCTAAAACAAGATACAAAAAAGGACCCTGCTCTTGTCTAGCATTAGGCGAGATTCTCTTCACTTCCACAGGCTTTCAAGAGGTCAGATCTCTCCCTCAATTAGCCAAAAGTTACCCAAACAAAAACCAATTTCTTCTCCGTTCTCTCCTTCCCCAATCTCTCTTTTATGCTTGCTCATTTAATAACAGCCCATGCATGTTTTTACCATGTTCCATGTTTCCTTACTTCTCTCCTTTCTCAATTCCACTGTTATTCTTTTGTGTTTCCATGTTTTCATAACTCTCCAAAACTGCCCTTGTGTGCCATTTGTGCTCCCTATTCCCTTCTCCTACAGGTCACCTAAATCATTGGCTCTAACAGATGGTTTCAACCAGAGTTTCTACCTCCAAATATTTGGCAGTTAGAACTTACATCTTGGTCTTGGATACTCACTTGCTATGCTTATGAGCACTGTTTAAGGAATCCACTGTTGCCTGCACTTTGTAATTATATGTACTTCTCTTAAGAGGCAAACTGCTGTTACTTTATATTTTTAAAGCAAACTTATGTTGTATAATATTGCCGGGTGGCAAGTCATTTCAGAGAAGGTAATTGTTGACAGCAGTATCCATGGCATGTATTTTTGTTAGCTTGCAAGCCACAGTTGCATTAACTTTGTAGAGTTAGTTTTCCTGTCATCATGTTTTCAGTCAAAGGTGTCTTATTAGCCTTATACCAATATAAAGAAGTTCTAAATACATTAGCTACTGTTGGGTAAATATTCAATTCCCAATTTTGGATATTTTACTAGTATAAAGTGTTTATCTTGCTTTTCTATTTTATCATTAATTTTTGTTTGGGTATGTGCAGGTATACTGTTTTCTGGAAATTTCTTCTCATGCTTTCTTTGTTCTTTGTACTCTTTTGTTGCCTAAACATAGCTTTTTAGATGAGGTTTATTTATCCTATTTGAATACTAGTTTCTACAATTTTTATGTTTCTCTTGGAATCACACTGCTTCTCCCATTTGTAGGTTGCTAGCCAAGAAACATATGGAACCTTGGGTGCTATCGTTAGAAGCCGAACAGGAAACCGACAGGTCGGTTTTCTTACAAATCGACATGTTGCTGTTAATTTAGACTACCCAAATCAGAAAATGTTTCATCCTTTGCCCCCCAGCGTTGGACCTGGGGTGTATCTAGGTGCTGTGGAGCGGGCAACGTCTTTCATCACGGATGATCTTTGGTACGGTATCTTTGCAGGGACAAATCCAGGTAAAGCAGTTCCAGATTATAGTCATCATTAATGTATAGCAACAGATCTAATGACAAACCATCTCAGCTCCTCGTTTGTCTGGTTGTTTTCAAGTCATGAATCATATCCTAAAGGCCTAATCCATGTATCAAGACTTAACATCAATTAATTTATTGGGGGGAATAGATAGAAATGAAAAAGGAGGTCAGAACTATCAAGGAAAATGTACTTTGCACTACAACTAGAAGTAATAAACTTCAGATTGATACTCCATCTGTCATGGGAAGAGAAAGAGGCCATTTTTCTTGGAGTTAAATTGATCAGGGATCAAAAAAGAGTTGAGTTATCTGGCTGCCTATAAAAATAACCCAAATGCTGATTAGAAGAAGAAAGAAAACTATCCTGTTTTATAGAGGAACTTAACCCTTTTTTAAGTCCATCTACTATTAATTCATGACAGCCTGTAATTTGGTTTATACTACACTGTAGCAGCAGTCATGTTGATATAAAACATTTTTGGATCCATAACTTAAATTTCAATCCCAAATAAGAACCCCAAGCTTATGTGCTTCAGTAAACTTAGTCTATAAACCAACACAAACTTGGCAACCTCTTCCTTTCTAGGTGAACCTCGTGATCTTTTTTGAACTTTTTTAATTTCCTTGAGACTGAAGAACAAGGATGTGGACTTTTAAACTATCGGGGCTAGAATTGTTCTCTTTATGAATCATTAAAATATACCTGGTTAAACTATTTGTAGATTAAAATTGGAAAAACTGAAAGAGGGATGTAACTTTAGGTTTACTGATATAAAATTGAGTAAACCTTGTATCCTTTTAGTCATTGAGCTTAATGCTTAATTTATACTCCATTTCAGGGTTCATAATGTCTTGGCTTGGTTAACTTTGTTGTCAGATATTATTTCTCTCTCTCGCTCTCTCTCTCTGGATGGTTTACTGACTATGACTATCTGTAACTTCATGTTTGTACTCTGCATTAAGTCCTGACCCCCACACATGTCCATTATGGTTTGGTGTCCCTGCAGAAACATTTGTCCGAGCAGATGGGGCCTTCATACCTTTTGCGGATGATTTTAATCTCAGCAACGTAAATACATCCATAAAAGGTGTGGGTGAAATCAATGGTGTTTATAAAATAGATTTGCAGTCTCCAATTAACAGTCTTATCGGCAAGCAAGTGATCAAAGTGGGAAGAAGTTCTGGCCTGACTACTGGGACAATAATGGCCTATGCTCTTGAATATAATGATGAGAAAGGGATTTGTTTTTTCACGGATTTTCTTGTTGTGGGTGAGAACCAGCAGACTTTTGACCTTGAAGGTGATAGTGGAAGTCTCATTCTCTTAAAGGCTCAGAACATGGAGAAGCCACAGCCTGTCGGGATCATTTGGGGTGGGACAGCCTATCGAGGTCGATTGAAACTAAAAGTTGGTCAACCTCCAGTTAATTGGACCAGTGGTGTTGATCTTGGGCGCCTTCTTGACCTCCTTGATCTTGATCTGATCACCAGCAGTGAAGGGTTTCAAGGTGTGTTTTTGAATCAATTAGAAACTTTTTTCATAGCATATGGTGTTCCGGTTAATAATATAAATAGCAAGAATATCAAGGGAATTCACATGATTGATTGTCTATTTAAGTGGTATGCATGTTCTTGAAAGTTTGCTATTGAGCCAAATAAACCATTGAACGTTTAGATAGTCATTTTTTGAAGGGCTAAATGTTTGGATGGCAGTGGCTTGTTATTTGCTGGTGGAAGAAGATCAAAAGGTTGAAACAGTTGTTTAAAATATTGCAATTGGCGGCTTCTTACAACTAGTCATTTATTTTTGCATTTAGGATATTTTCATATTGTTGTTAATTATCTGAAGATTATCTGAGGCCTAGAAAGGCTCTAAAGGTCTAGTTTGTTAGTATTAAGCTGGCCTGCCTTTTACAATTATAGCACGAGTTTTTCTGTCTGGACTTTTTTATCATTTCTGTTTTCTTCTGTTGAATGTAGCTGCAGTGCAAGATCAAAGAAATGCTATTGACTCTACAGTTGCGGAGTCACCCTACCCTGAATGGGTACCACCTAAATATGAAGAAAATTTTGAGCCTCTTAATTTAAACATCCAGCAAGTTTTGGTTGATGGTGGAACCCAGCACCCATCATTCATCCCTCCAGAGTTTCATATAGATGGGATTGAAACATCTCCCAAGGTGGAACATCAGTTCATTCCAAGTTTTACAGGTAGATCTCCAATGCACCAAAATAACAAACAAAAAAATCTTGAGTCAAAAAACCTCTCGGCATTGAGGAATGGTCCCAATGAAGAGATTTATGTTTCATTACGGTTAGGTGAGTCTGAGCCGAAGAGAGGAAAACATTCTGAAACTTCATTCAGTATTGAAGAACCAAAATGAAAGGGAGAATCGTATCGTACTGCTTGGTTAAACCGTGGATGAGATCAGGAGTTATTTCGTCTGTTCTGGCTTCAGATTGCTTGAAGCTTCAAGTTCAAAATTGTAACTCAAGTTTCAGAATCCGAATTCCTCCAAGAACTGAAGGTTTGTGCATTAAAATGGGATGAGCTATCATTCTTTTCGCTTGCATGTTTTGGCTAAGTTTACAGTGGTAGGTTACAATATTAAGTTTATACAATATCTAGTAGAAAAATTGTCCAGGTAATAGTTATTCGATTTGTATCACTCTGTTAAAATCAATGTACCATAAAGCACTCCTGAAGTGGGAGTATGAACAGCTATCTGAAAGAAAGGTAAAGTGTCTAGTTTTGGCAAGGAAATTGATAAAGGGCTTAGCAAGAGCACCATACCATTAAGACTTTCTTTCATGTGGAATGGTTAATACCAAGACTAAAAGTAAGCAACCAAATTCTTGTAGTCTATTTGATATCAAGCATGGTATATATATATATATATATATATTTCTTGCTATTTTAACTTTTTTTTTCCCTGTTCTCAAGTGTAACTTTGGTTTCAATATTGAGAGGCAACATTGATGCTCAATGTGAAATTGTCAAGTAAAGGCTATCAAAAATATTTGTGGTACAAAATTGTATCATAAATATTGAAAATGAACAAGACACATGAAACTGTATAGATAGTAGTTTGCTTTTCATTCCTTAGTCAACAATGAAAAAAATCCCGTATCATTCTTGTCAAACAGGTTCGATCACAGGTTTGTCAGGGACACCTTTTTTTTTTTTTTTTTTTTTTTTTCAACAAAACGAATCCAATTTCGATACATCTAGACTGGTGACGAGCCTCTTAAACTTTGATAATGAATGATTAATCATCATTAATGAGGGAGGCTTTATCAGTCTTGAAAAGCTTACCGTGTCTTTTAAAGAATAACAAAATCAACCAAGTCCATTTTCAACTTAAACTTCAAGGCAAACAACTATATATGTCAAAGTTTGTTGGCATTTGCTATGTGTCTCCTTAATGTTCTTGCGTACGTACTTCAGTTTTTACGTTCTTCCATTCATGAATATAAATATCACTCCTACAAGGACAATAACCCCTTTCGGTATGACCCTGTTCTGATTTTGTGGACTAAATATTGTCTATGTTCAATTTAATAATCATTAAGTTCAATTTGGCCAATGCATGAGGTTTTGTGTGTATAGATATTCTTCGCGAAATCTCTCTAGGCAGCCTGTGGAATAACTAGTGTTGCTGAAGTTCACTTACAGCCTCTTATCTTACATTACCTTACATGCAGAATAATTAACATAGTGTTGAAGATCATTCGATTCACCAAATATCTCATACAAATATATATATATATATATATATATATATATATATATATATATAACAAGATGGCAAATTAATTTATGTGAATAATATTTGAAATAATCAATTACAACATATTTGAAATAATTTATGTGAAAAATATCTAATAGTGAATTATAATCACATTTTTTTAATATTATTTATTCATAGTCCAAAAGCTAGGAGTAATTTTATTTATTAATTTTTGGATAATTAGATTATGAGCTTCAATCTTTTAAATGAACAATGTTGTTTTAGCGTAAATAATCAGTTTTTCAAAGTTATTGGGTAAGCAGTCACAATTAGGTTATATTTGTTTATAATCCGATAAACATAAGTTATATCAAATATGTATAATCAATTATTCTTATAATCACAATTCATAATTATAATTCAACAATCATAAGTTATATAAAATGAGTATTATATATGTCCTCAGCTTCAAAATTTATATATAGGTTAGACAAGAGAAGAGAAATATAAACCATAATCTATCAAGTATATCACAACTTTGTATATATTATCAGTGATCTATTGGTTTTTTACAATGATAAGCAACTTCAAAGAAATGGCGCAATATAAGAGCTTCTCATGAGTCAAGGTAATTGAACTTGTCTTGGAATAGCTCAATTTAAGAGAACTTAAGTCTATTCTTTTGACAAATGACCTCTTTAATCAGTAACACTACCAAATACTTCTAGTAGAGAGTACCCTTGATCGTTAAAATATAAATATGAATATATATCTAATAAAATAAAACAAGAACAGAAACTACTTATTCCTCGCATGCATCTTACATATATATATAAAATAATAATGCAAGAAATTTGAGAAATTATGAAAATGTCTCCTACAAATATTCAAAGAAACTAAATGGTCACCACTAAGAAGAACAACTGGTGTGATGGGTATCATCTAAAACTGGTAGGATTACTATAAATAATATTAAGAGTTGATTTTGATGGTTTCTCAGAGAGGGTTTATTAGTTTGAATTATTTGACTAACTCAAATAAATAAGCAAGAAATTTTTTCTTTTTGTTTGATTTTCTTTTTTGGATAAACTGAAGTAAAAAAAAAGGAAAAGAAGAACAAGCAAGAACGGAAAACTTTTAATTCCTCCAAGTTTGTGTACATCCTAGCAGCTTAGACTTCTTAATACAATTTTCCTTAGAACTAATGATCATCAAAACTGAATTAATGATAGCGATTTCTTTGAAATTATAGAAATCAATTTCTATAATCTACTAGTAGAAGTAAATCCTTTTACTTCCTCTTGCAAGTCTTAACATCCATATTGCCTATATGTTTCTTCATTTTCATTTTTCCAGTTGAACTTGTACTTTACTAAATGTTCAGGTTTTCATGCTAGCTATTTTAGCACTTTGTTCGTTGCAAATAGTATGTATTTGACTGCAAATCGGGAGAATAGCTAGCATTCTCAAAAGGGCACTAAGGGTACCGTAGCAGAAACAAATTCCCTTGTGTTTTAATAGAACATTTAGTATAAAGATGTGTATGTGACAACAATCACAATTTAGTATCAATGATACCAGCTCTATCACTTCCATACAACTCATTACAATCCACATATAAACAACATATCAAACTGAAACCCAAAAACACTAAATGAACTGGATGCATCAAAGCTCAGCAGATCCATGGGATATGCATGTTAAACACACACACAAGTGTTCAGTTTAATTAGTAACAATCTATTCATTATTTACAATTAGTGATAGAAAGAATGAATTATCCTAACATGTGGGAGTGAAAAATCTTGACTAGATAAATATATCTGAGTCTTTTAATAAAAATCTTCGCCTTGTAATTAAATAAACTTAACAGTGAATTAATGTTATTACTGTAAGTTAAACTGGAAAGCTGAAGACACAAATGACGAAATTAAGTACAGTATGACGAAGTTATTATGTTGTGTCTTCCACCTCCAGCTTTCACATCCTCGAAAACAGTATGAAACCTATAGTTTGATGAGGACTCCAATTAGATATCGAAAGATCATAAAAAGATTTGCCATTTTCTGTATTGGGAACACCAATCTTTGAATATAATATAACCCCCTGAAGACTTGTCTAACTAGCGTGTCTTTCTTGTGCCTTGGGAATTTGTTTTTACACGTTAATTCTAGATACAAATAAAAAAGTAAAGACAAAATATATGTATCATGCTCATGATATTATATATATGAAAGCTGCAGAATTATGAAGAACATCGCGTTTTCCTGCCACCAATTTTTTGCTATTAATATAAATAGAATGATATAAATTGAAGAATTCATCAAGGTTTGATTTATCAAGGCAGATGTATACATAAAAATATGTCTTCATGTCTATGCATATATATATATGAATGTATTATCATGTTCATAAATAAACTAACAGCATGTATCCACATATATATAGAAGAATGCATAAGTGTTGAAAAAGAAATTTATTAATCAGATTTTAGAAAGAAAATTGTTTAATAGTTAGAGGAATTAAGCAATAATTTCATAAAAAATCAAGCTGATAATTAAATAGTAACACAAAGAAATTAAAGCAATTAAATAGCAATCAGTAAAGTATATCAGAATTACCCGGAACATCGAAGTTGTGGCCTTTTCATAATTAAGACACAGTACAAAACTTAATTAGAAATTTAGCCTTATTTCAAGATGATGTATCTTCAAGTATTGTTGGTGAATGAGTAATTGAAGCTGCAAGATGACCTGATGGAACTTTTATCTATTAGGCTTAGTTACTAATTAACTAGCTAGGATTATAGTCACTTCCCCGACCTAAAATTTCTCAGTCACACAATAAAACATTTACGGTAAGCATAAAATTATTCTTTTTTTCTTCCCAATTTCAAAGAGTAACAAAAAAAAAAAAAAAAAATTGCTTTTGAAAATCAATCCATTATGGATTTAAAGGGTAAAAATAAATAAAGAATCTAAAACTGGAAAAAACATATAAAAATAAGAATCAGTCTATCAGTATCTCAATATTTATATACATGGAGTGAGGTAATTTTTTACCAGATCATGCTGGCAGCTTCAATCTCTCAAACCAACATGTAACCAAACAAGAAGAAAGAAAATAAAATATGTGGTGAGTGAGGTTTGGGTTTTGTTGGGAATCAAGCAGGCCCTTTGAAGCAAGAACACAAGAAGCTTCTCTAACCTTCAGAAGGATGGGCAAAAAGGAATGAAGGCGAGCAGGAGGACATGCATGTTTTATGTAGTTTAAAAGAGAGAATAGAGGTGACTATCTTCTCTTGTATGTATAAATGCACCACTCCCTTGTTTTTCTTCTACTTGTTATTGCTCTTCATCTTCTTCTCATTGAAGTACTGTGTCATAGAGAGCTGGGGAGGGAATTAATTTAATGGTGGCTTTTGGTCCTTCCTTACAGCTATTGACAATGACATCTTTTCTCTTGCTTCATATTTTACATGACTAACACATAAATGGCAAGACTATGGGGACCAGTAGGTCCTCTTCATAAATTAAAATATATATAATCTTAGCTTAACTCCAGTTAACTGATAATTACTAGCACTATTGTTAATTAAATCTCAGTAAATATTAAAAATGATCATATCGTCAACATCTTAAAGTGTTTCCGATGCAGAGTTTAACTGATATATATATATATATATATATGTGTGTGTGTGTGTGTGTGTGTGTGTGTGTGTGTGTGTGTCTGTGTGTGTTTGTGTGTGACACACACACACACACACACACACACACACACGATAATATACGAATATATGTTAGGTAACTTTCTGTCATGAAATTAAATTGATCAAAATTACTTCTGAAAAGGTTTGTTTCATAGATTGGTAAATATACAAGCTGGGAAATTACACGGAAGATTTTTCCTTCTGATAATTATGAGTTTGCTGTCAATATTGCATGATGCAATAACTAGCTTTTTGTTTAAAAAAAAAATAAAATTCTTGACCTTAATTAGGGTTTTCGTTTCTTCATGATTTCCTTAAATGGATACAGAAATGCTAGAGTTTTAGCATTGGGGTTATAAATGGGGGTGTTTCTAGATGTTAAATCTGAGATTATGTTGTGCATCAAATAGAAAAAGAGTGGTTGGCATGTGCTTAGTGAGCTGCATTGTCCCTACAGCAGAACTAATTCAATAAATATGGTTTCATTATTTATAAGAAGAGCGTGAATCGATATCGGCCAGGTTGGTGGAATCAGTTGAGGCCAATCTCCATTTGTCTTTAGCTTTGGGTGGTTCTTCTGTCTTTGGTTGACAAATAGTGACATATAGACATGTCGTAATGAAAGGGAAGGACCACAACTTTTTAATACTTTGATTACTGGATAGAATCACATGGTTTTGCTTTGTAATTTAGCCCTAAGAGTTGAATTAATCTTCATTTCATTAAGGTTGGTGTGGTGGTAGTTGAGAGTAAAGCAATCAAAGTATTTATATTTGCAAATTTTATATGAGGTTTTTCTCTTTTCAATTTCCATTAATTTAGGCCCCACTTATATATGTTTGATTGGTCACTTACGCTTCTTTATGTTTAGGGTTTTGAAAATGCCCTTCCTTGTTTGTCCCACGGTAATCATAAAATATAAATATTTCAAAATGGCAAAAACTAATTTTAGAGGATTCCATCAATTATTTCTTATCCCCTATTGATTTGCATAAACCAAAAACAAAGTAACTAACATGAGTAAAAATGATTTTTTCTAGTTAATCGCGTTGAAGAAATTAATCAAGACCATGATTGGTGGCTTCCTGCACCACGTAACAAAGTGGTGGTTGAATCTTTACTTCGATTTAAATGCTTCGCAGTTTGTATATGAAGAAAATGATAGAAAGTTATTACCAACCATCTGTAAATCCATGTGTTCAACGGGTATTATTCTTATTTCTGTTCAATTGTTTTTGGGTTTGGCAGCATTTTGAGTGAACTATATATACATATATACATATATATTGTTCTACGAACTTACAGGTCGAGCTCTTAGAATCGTTAATAATGGATGGATGGATGGATTGCAGAGGCTGTGAAAACAAATGAAAGAATATCACATGGGAATAAGAGGTTTGCCTGCCAAGTGGTACAACTGGTGGCCTTTGGATTATCTTCCATTGACATTTTATTCATTGGAAAATGTATTTGTAGGTTGTCTTATCTGCCTCAATTGCCATGTTATGTACATTTCATGTCTATGGTTACTTAACCTTAATTTAGTGTTGTGTAAAATTAACACGATCGACCTAGATCCATTGTTCATGGAATCTTTTGCTTTCTTGTATTGGAAAGTGACAGCAACCAATTAATTAATTAATATCAGTAATCAACTGTATTACAATGGCCAAAAACTTAGGAGCTCAACATACATTTGAATGACCAAATACTGTATTTCAATTTAAAAGGAATATTTTCATCAGCCTTAAGCTTTACATTGATATCTTAAAATATTCATGTCTCTTCTGTTCTGAGAGATAATTTCATAATAAATTCATGATGAAGTAAATATTCAAAGAGCGAAAAACCTAAATATACTAGTTTCTGATTTCAGAGAATACAAAATATCATTGTATGTGCAAGAGGTATATTTTGAGAAGTAAATTGCCGTGAACTTTACGAAAGATGTCATTGACCTTGAATTTAACTTTATAGCAAGAATATTCTTTCAGGCTTTAAATATCTTCTCTTCTAATTGTTAGAGATATTCCATTAACATTTCTAAATTTTATCAAGAAAAAAAAAAAACGCGTCCTTTCCTGTAGAACAACCCATTACCTAATTTTCATGGCTAATTAGAGATAACAAATTATATTATTATCTTTAGTTTGAAAGATGATATAAAAATAAATATAATTTTTACATTTTAATATATTGTATAAACTTGTCCAGTCCACTGAAATTTGTCAAAGACTAGACTTTCCTGAAGTTTACTAAAATATGAGAAGGTCAACAAAATTTAATGAACTACAACACTTAACAATTAATTGATAGGTTTAAAGCCAAATTATCAAAAGCTTGTTCCCTTTTTCAAATGTCAGGTTAGAAATTTACATAATCATACCGGTAATTGCGCTAAAGTAGTCTCACATTGATTAAACAAGAGTTTATTTATACATAGTAGTGTTGGAATTAAGATAAGATATTAATGATCGGAGCCAGCAAATCTCTTGTGTAAATATTAATTTGAATTATGGTCGTTAATGGAAAGTGATTTATTAATTAAACAGGCTGAATGGGCCTTTATAATTAATAAATGGAATTTCCTCCAATTAACAAACAACTGATTGGGGTCCATGTAATGTGATTATGTTTCTATGTTTCCTATGTCGATCATGTCTTAATTAAGCTCAATATATCACCATGGCAAACATGGTTACTTCAAATCCATGTATAAGATAATGATTAAGATGCATTAACAAGAGCGATAATGATATAATAATCACTTTCCCATTCCTTTCATTACATGACACGTTTCCATACAAATTAGATCGATTCTTTCTCTAAAACTAAATCTTTATCAACTTGATCCATATAATATGTTTAATATTGTGGACATAAACTTATCATATTTTTCTTTTTATGATTAGTCGTTCTCATCAATGATAATTTTTTTTTTGTTCTTCAGTAATATTAACTAATATGGAAAATCTGTTTATTTTGTAGTGTTGTACATGCCTCATTTTTCAAGTTTTAGGTCTAAATTTGGTTTAACAAATAAAATATTATTCCGGGTGCTTGTGTGAAATATCTATTTATCTATCTTCTATGGAGCAATGTTACAATTTTCTTAGTATAAAGTTTGTTATTTTATTGAATTAATTAATTTTTTGAGAATATATCATAAGTTGACACGTAATAGAAAGTTTATAAAATTGGTGACAAAGAAATCTTTATGTTTTCTTTCCCATTTGGGATATTAATATCCCTTTTGGGGCCAAGATTGATTGAAATTGCCAAAAAACTTTAGAGCATAAAGTGCGATTAGATTCCATGCCTAATAAAAAAGTCCTACATCTTCATCATCTTTGGGAGCACAACTTCATTTCTCAATTAAATAATTTACGGTTGACTTGATTTTCATATTGCCAAGTAATTCAAGCATCCAACTTTTGCTCATAAGAAAAGTAATTTATATATGTTCTAATCAATTTGAGCCACTTGTGTTATAATCTCGAGATCATGAATTTTAACTTAAAAAAATCAAAATTTAATTTGGTATTTCTTTACCAAAAAATAAAAGAAAATTAATTTCTGTGGTCATACAAGATACTTAATTTGATGGAAAACAGCCAAAACAGAAGGAATCTGCCGATTGCTGGAAATACATGTCATTTAATCATATGATAAAAAGATTTAAAACCAATGAAATTTGATTATTTTATTGGATAGTTGGTGATTTAACAAGATAATCCTCCGGGCTTTGGTGATATGTCAAATTCCATCTCTTGATTTAGTGACTAATGACAGGTGAGCTACTTGCTCTTTTTATTTTATCTTCTTTTTTCCTGCCAAATTATGCATGCCATAGCTTTATATCCAACAATTTTCTCTTAATTATCATATGCAGTTATCTTTCTTCAAAAATTATATTATTAATTAAAAACAGCGTAAAATTGGCACAATCAATTCTCTCGGTTATAAGTTTCCAAGCGTGAATGATAAAAAAATGATTAAAAAAATACTATATTTAAGTAAATAAATATTTTGATAACAACCCTTAATGCGATCTCTCAATTAAATAGGTTTTATCTATTTGATTCATTGTTCTCTTCATCTCACTAAACATAAACGGATACGTACCGACCATGCATACTCAGTTTTTCGCATTGTCATCACACGAAGCACTATTATTGTTAAAAATCTATTGTGTTTACATGGACTCACCACATGGAGTCAAATATACAGAGTCAATTTGTAGACTGACATCTATAAACTTACAAAATTGCCTTACATATATCTAAGGTTTTGAATTCGCGTTGTGTAAATTCAAATGTGACGTAACTATTGTTTCAGTAATCAATGACTTTCAATGTAATTTTTGACCACTTTTTGATGTTTAAAATGACAAAAAAAAAGTTAGTAAATTGATCATTATTACATTTAGAATGCTTGGGTATTGGTGTGGATTTAAGGTGTTTGGATTTCATTTTTTTTGGTTTTGTGTTGTCAAATTTGTGTTTGTTTTGTGGCAATTTGAATGAAATTTTTTATTGGATCAATGTTGGAGTAAGTTTAGATTGATTTGTTGGAGATTGGATACGAGAAATAGGGCCAAAGGATTTGTTCCCACCCATAGTTTGGTCCCAAGACAAATTCCCACCCTCTAACATTTAAAAACTTGAAATCTCACACGTTGACTGTTAAATCTAATAATCAACAAACTATCAAGGGGTAATTTTGTTATTTTAGAGTTAAAATTTATAAAATTATAAAATAATATTTAAATATATATATATATATATATATAAAAATATATTAAAAATTATAAAAAAATTTATAAAATTTTCAAATTTTTAAAAATAATATCAGTCACTGACACCGTATCAGTGATGATGGCCGCCGCAAATCAAACCAAGTGGCTGTTCTAGTCACCTAGTTCCAAAGAAGGCTAGATTTGGCCTCCCAGCTTGATAGAGGCGGCCAGATCTTGGAGGTCCGCTAGAAAAAGAGATAAAAAACGGTTGGACCTGGTCGAATTTGGCCCCAAAGGTCATTTCCGACCATGGTTCTCGACGGAGGTGGCCAGATCTGGCCTCCCTTGGAACCAGTGGTCGGAATGGCCACCTGGTTTTATTTGCGATGACTATCGTCGTCAACACGGTGACGGTGGCTGTTATTATTTTTTAAAATTTAAAAATTTTTTGAAAATTTTATAAAATATATTTAAATTTTTTTATATAATTTTTAATATATTTATATATATATAAATATTATTTTATAATTTTATTATATAATTTTATTTTTTAATAAGGATATTTTTGTCATTTCATAAAATTTATTAATAAAATTAGATGTAAATTGGGTGAAGGGCAGGTGTTTGGGTTTTTAAATGTTAGAGAGTAGAAATATGTCTTAGGACCACACTATGGGTGGGAACAAGTCTTTTGGCCCAAGAAATAAGGTGTTTTACAATTGGTCAACGAACACGCATGATTTGTTGTGACCACACAAATCATGTGTGGTTGTTGGGTTTAGGGACGAGAGATTGTGTACAACAACTCGACAAACATATTGTTTTCTTTTTATGAGAAAATGTCATTTAATTTTTTTTTTTTTTTTTACAAATTACAATAGTTGGATGCAAAAAGGGGAGGAAGCACTACTAGTTAGGAAATTTTATATTTGAGTAAAAGCGTTATTTTAAGATGCAAGTGTTGGTCTGTAGAGTGAGGGATGCCTTGGGGATTATTAGGACCTATTTGATTGATAGGCAACAACGTATGTTTAGAGAGACAAGTTTTAGGCACTTGTTGCAATTGAGTGATAGTAGGTATAGTAGAGTGTTGACATACTCCGTTTTGCTTAGGCAAGTGGTGAGAGGGAACTCTAAAAAGGAGTTATAGTTTAGAATAAATAAGGAGGATATGTCTTTTATCCTTTAAGAGTAGATTCAATCGCTAGACATAGATTTAATAATATTTACATAGAGTTCAAGTCTCAGGATTAGAGACATATTTTTCAAGCCTACCATCTATTACCTATGCAGACTTGTATCACGTACGAGAGGGAAAAAAGGCAAGGAAAGGATGAAGACATTGTGAAGATAGTGTGTTTGTATTTTTTACGTTATAGTTTACTGAGGACTGACAATAGAATAATGGTCTTGAAAAAAGTATTGTATTTGATAAATGACTTGAAGGCTTTTAGTACTTACCATTATGGAGTGTAGGTGTGGGAGTTGACACTCAGATCGATGAAGAAATCTCTATATCAATTAACAATGTAGACAAAGAAAGAAAAAGATAGGAAGCTTGTAACACCCTATCTCTAAAGGTCTTGTCCTTAGGTGGAATTGACACTAAAATTGGTGTTGAGAGCATGAATAATTTATAAATACTCAAAAATAAAACATAATTCATAAATTAAATCATATTCAGTTATTAAGTATTAATTTGTAGAAGTAAAATGGTTTCATCAAATCAATATGGCGAAAAATGTACCAAGTGTCATAAAAATACATGTAAAGTATGAAAACAATATATATGTGCATAATATCATGTCTAGCAATGGTGATCATAAGAGTTTTTGTTAGGAGGGTTCAAATAAAAACTTATATGAAAAAAAAATGTGTATCATCTTTAAAAAAGAAATAAAAATAATATAAAAATATTTATAAGTAAATAATAATATTACAAAACTCAATAAATTGTCATAAGTATATTACAATAACCCTTTTATACTCTTTATATTCTAAAATTATTGTATGATAAAATCATCAATAACTTATCCTTATTCAATTACGTAAGATAAACCTACAAGTTGTAGGCTCCAATGTACTCTTTTTAATCTTATTCAATTAGTTAAATTTTATATATATAAAATAAATTTTAGTTAGAGAATAAAAACAATAATGATGTTTATAATAAATAGCTAATTTCAACAAATGCAATACTAATATTCAATTGTTTATCAATCTTCTTTCAATATTGTATAGTAGAAGCAGATTTATAAATATTAAACATTATCATGCTTCCATTGACGGATTAGAGAAAATTAACTTTATTAATATAATATAAATTGAAATCCTAAATATTAAATAAATATTTTAATTAAAAAAACATAAATTAATTTGTGTAAAAATTGACTTAGAATTTAATGTTGAAATATGATGAATGAAGTTTAAGTCACTCTCTACTCCATAAAACCAAAAACTTTTATTGAAATTGAAAATTCTTTTTACTATAAAGAAAGTCAATGTTTTACTGTTAAAAAAGTCTATTTGATTTTCTTTTGAAAATAAAGTTGAAAGAGACATAAGACTAGGATTTGAGCTTAAATTTCATAAAAACAATGTTAAACTTAAAAGTTTTTTTATAAAAGTTTACGGGCCCAAAAATTTAAAAAAATTATGAAGTTAATAATAAAAACGTTTAAGAATAAAAAAAAAATTTCAAGAGAGCCATGGCTACCATTGGCTCAAAGATAGGGTTTGTCCGTGATGTCTAGTATGTAATATAACCAAATCCAAAACATAGCATAAATAAGTCCCTCTCTTCATGCTTAGCTATTGACCAATCCCTTCACCATTGTCGTATCGTGCTTATGTGCAAAAACAAAAAGAAAGGAAATAGTGATCACACTTGATAAGCAGGAAAATACATCAATCTCAACCCATTATTTCTAAGATGTATCTTTGCCTTGGATTGGCCAAACATAAATCCTCTCGATATGATTATAACATGGATTTAACATTTCTTTTAAGTGACTATACTTTCTTCTTAAGCTATCACAACACCAAAGTTTGTATCTTATGATCTTGGCATCTTTATATAAATGCTTATCATCAGACTCTCTCTTTTTCTTATAACATCTCTTTGTCGGTGACACTTTTTTATAGATGCACACAATAGAATGCATAACCTCTCTATGGGTACAATACCTTTCTATGGGTAGATAGTGTAATAACTTGAGGTTAACATAATCTTTTTAGGCTAAAACTAGGGATAAAAAAAGAGATTTTAGGGTGAAAAAATAAAGTTGAGAGTATTCAGGGTCAAAATAGTCATTTAGAGACTTTGTGTGGCATCTGCATATGTCTTATTGGGAGACTTTTTCATGTGTAGTGTAGGAAGTGGGGAAATCTAAGATTTTTGTAAAGAACAACTACACATCCCTATGACACACGACCACATGTCCCTTTAATTTTAGCGCAACTATATAAAATATATTTTCTTTCATTTTTCAGATGTAGCTTTTACCCTATTTTTTTTTTCTAATATAGAGATAAACCCTTTGAGAGCTAAGAGAGATCAACCATAAGCAGCTAACTAAGCTAGGAAGAAAGCATAAGCTAAAGAGAAAGAAGACATCATAAGCCTATAGGTAAGTATTTTTTACTTTTCCCTTATTTTTCTTAAGCCTGTAGTTACTGTTTTATTGACTTCATGATGTTTGATGCATGTTATATGATTGACAACATGTACATATGGAGGGTGTATATGATTGTCAATGATTTAGTAAAGTTTTGATGAATATAAACATGTTTGATACATGTATGTTTTGATGTAAGGGTATAAAGGTTTTAATGTTGTTTGATGAGTTAACAAAGAAATTTAATGCTTTTGATGAAAAATCATGTGTAAAGTTGTATATTATTCATGTATTAATGATAAAGCAAATTTGTTTGAGGCTTGATTGACGTAGTGTCTAGATGTGTAAATTTCAGACACAATTATACAGAAGCATAACATGACACATGATCATGCAGTCATTTTTCTATGGCTTAACAGTCGTGTATACATATACACGATTGAAGCCAAGATGATAGTGTCTTGTTGGGACATAATCATGTGACTTAGGGTCACGATCATGTTCTTGCGTGATCATGCAATACAGAGTCATATTTGTCTATAACACACGAATGTGCGTTCCAAGGGTGCACAACCATGTAACATGAAATATACAAAACAGTAAATTAAAAGTTAATTCAATTTACACAAAATTTAATAAGAAGAAACAGTGATAGGCTTCATGTATGACAAACAATTTATGATATGACATGCTAAAGTAAAGTTAAAAATAAAAAAATTGAGTAATCTATATGCATAAGTTTTTAAATGGAAAGCCGATGTTTTGGATATCATTTTTGAGTTGACTATGAGAAGACACCTATGACTTAATAGTTTTGTAACATCCCGAGGTTAGAATGACCTTTCTAGACCTTAAATTAGGGTTAAAAAAGAGATTTTCAGTTAGAGATTAGTCTCAATGAGTTAAGAAGGTAGAACAGTCTTTTTGGAGGTTTTATATATAGCTTGTGGAAAGAGCACGATTATGCATGTCTCTAGACACACACCAGTGCGTCCCTTTCCTTTCATGCACGTCTATACATCTAGCCATGCACGTCTTTGTATACCTACTGATATATAAAGTTAGATTTTTCCTTCGCTAGTTTCAGTTAGCTTCTTACCCATTTTCCTTTCCTTTCTCTTTAGTTAACTTTAACTAAATTGAGAGAAAGATTAGCCAACTTGTAGAAGCCAATTCAGTCAAGATTCAGCTAGAGATAGAGAGATTGAAGCCATTAGTAGCTCCAGGTAAGTATCCTTTTACTTCTTTCTCTATTTCCATAGTTTATATTTCCTTGGGTTAGTTTATTCAGCCATAAAGCATCCTTTTAGTTTAAATAATATGATTATGAAATGATGTGATGAAATAGATGAGAGATTTGAAGATAGAAACATGCTTAGTTCCTTTGATGCATATGTGTGTATATTTAAGGGTTTATAAAGATGCTAGTTTGATTTGACTATTATTGATGGGGAAAATTAGTATATAATGATGTATTTCGCATGAATACATACTAAAATAAGTTTAATCGAAGATTGATAGAGATTTAGGTTGAGATTGGACATGGTCTTATGTGTTTCAGCCATGGTTGTAGAAACAGAGCAAGACGCATGCCCATGCGCCCGATGGACATATACTCGTGCACTTGATGAATGCATGCCTGTATAGTCTTGGTTTAGCAGAGTTACAGTTATGTATGTGAGCCGTGCATGATTGGATTATAATAGGGTTATGATCGTGCACTTGAGAGTCATGGTCGTGCATAAGTAATAGAGAAGAATAAGTATAATTTTCAAAAGCTAGTACGGTTAGGTTGCATGACTGGTACACAACTCGTACACCTTCATGCACGCCTATGTGTTTGATAGTGCACACTCGTGCACTTAGTGAAAATTATAAATTTTCCTTCCTATTTAGCAGAATATCAGTAATAAAGGAATATGTCAAGTATTCTAAGTAAAACAAGAGAAAAAACAATAGCTTTAAAATAAGAATAAGCAGAAAAAAGAAAGGGACATAGAAAATTATAGTAAAAAACCCTTCAGATCAAAAAGTAGAGAATAATAAGATAAAGTATCTTTACAGAATCAGTAAACTTAAACTCATATAAGTAAAGAGAAACTCAACAGTAGACTAGAAACAACCTAAGTAACTAATAGAATACGATCAAAAATTAAATGGAAATAGGAAAATAGTTATAAAATCAGTAAAGAAATATATACAGAAATCAATAGATATTCATTAGAACATAGATTAACTTACTCAGTAAGTTTAATAAGTTACAGAAACAAAACAATAGTAAGAATACACAGAATAAAACTATAACAGATGTACATATAAACATAATATAATCATAAGGAAAGAAATAATAAATTATCATGCATTATATGCATTACATAGCATGACTTGCCAATTTAGTGTTTTCAAAAAAGGATCAAAATATCCACATGCATATGTTTTTAAAATAGAAAGACGATGATTTGGATATCATTTTAGGGGTAAATACAAGGGGGCATCTATGAGTTACATGACCGTTAGAGAGGGAGTCAACGCTACATTTATATACACTGGTGTGTAATCTGTACACTTGTTAGAGAAAGAGCTACCATCAGATATGTTGGTGTGTAGTTGTACACCCAATAGAGAGGGATCCAATGTTAGAGCATATTGATATATGTATTGGTGTGCATCAATTATCTGATTTCAACCTACTAATTTAGTGTTAGGAAATTGATGACTTACATGGTCGGGTGTCGAATCCCTATGTTCATTAGTCTGCGTAGCATAATAAGTATCTTCAAATGTATAGAGTTTTCAACTATAATTCTATTAAGCTTTTCAGTGTTTTAAGATCTTCAGGTCCCAATAATATTTCAGTAAAACCAGTTTTTAGAAATATGTTTTCAGTAAATTGGCCTAAGGGCCTAGATTTGATTTTTAGCATCATTAGACATGATTTTAGCATACTTCATATCATGTCATACATAACATGAGATTAAGTAGAACGTAGAAACTTTATGTATATATCAGTAAAACGACAGAGAAATTATCAAATAAACTGATAATTAGCAATACAGTCAAAATAAGTAATGTTAGAAAATATGAGTACGTACAAAATAAGCTATAATAGAATGGTAAATGAGAAACAGAACAATTATGAATCAGAACACAAACAACAAGACAAGAGAGAAGTATATCATGTATTATGAATAGAAAATAATAGAAACTAGCTATATGATATACGTCGTAAACAGAAAACTATAAGATTTCAATTAAGCTCTTTAGAGAACTTGAAAGTACTATAGATCTCATAAAATAAGAAAGTAGGATAATAAATATTAGAAAGAGAAGAGAACTAAGTGAGCTAGTTCCAGTTAGATACCTTTTAATGCTAAGTCATATACGTATACTTATATACGTATTTATGGTGAGGTGTGAAATAGAATAGAAGCAATAAGATAAACGAGAATAGAAAGAGAAGCTTACTTAACCAGTTATGGACCAAGGTAAGTCTACTAGTTCAACAATGAGACTAGTCATAAGCTAAGTAGAGTCTATTCAACTAGACATGTAAGAAGATAAGAAGCTAAAATAAAGAGAAGCCTAAAATTAGAATAGAAAAAGTTATTAGGTTATCAGAGAACTTAATTAAGTTCATTAGTTTAATAGTTAGCTAGTTAAGTTAGATCAACTTATAACCTACCCGATGGTAGAGAGAGGAAATGCTTACCAAGTGACTTGTCACTTATCTCATGTAGTTTCCTTTTCTTGCAGGTTGAAATAAGAGATACTTACTAAGTGACTCGTCACTTATTCTCTAAATTTTCCTTTTTTCTTGTAGGTCAGATGTCTTAGCTACTAAGATAGGACACAAGAAGGCTATGGATAGGATACAGTTTTGGTTAGGTTTTCAACTGTGCATAAAACATGTATTTTGGCTCACATGCTTCATTTAATTTTCATGTATATATTGTACAGCAATATCTATGTATCAGATACTATTATAAATTAATAAATATGATTTTTTTTAGCATACTTTACATTATATTTCAGTATATCATATATTTATATTTTAAGTTTTCACATGCATGTTTTCAATAAGTGTGTGTGATGTAACTATATATTAAAGATGATTGATTTAATAATTATGACTTCTAACTGTAGAAAAAAAAAAATATGTACATAATAATAAATAGTATAATATATAATAGTATCACCACATATATTTTATATTGCTAATACCTATTTGACACAATCTTTAAACCTTTTAGGATTTCTTCCTGTATCGGGATCTAAATTCCTAACATATTGTTTGTAGGATTTCTATGCCTCATATATGGTCATGGAATATTTCTCTTTCTCTATGGAATTACTGTGCATAAGTCTTATTCTCAGGTTTCTATATTCTTTATTCTTATTTTAATTCTTAGCTACCATTTTCTTAAAGAAACTTAACACACGGTAGTGTGTATTGCAAACACATAAGTGTGTACTTTAGTTCTAATACACAAGTGACTCATACGTGGGACCTCCAACTCATGACCTATGCACATACATGTATTATTTCTATCATGGACATGCATGTATACTATATATATTCACGTGTCCCTCATCTTGATCGTGTAATCCTTCTAAAGGTAAAATAGTTGTTTTTCCACATACATGGGCATGCATTTGTAATGTATGACTATGTGTCTTATCTACACTAAGATTACTTGATTGTGTATAATCCCCACATTATCATAAGTTGCACTTTAGTAACTAAGGTTTATTGACACATGAATGTGCATGATCGTGTGGCATATACTCTTCATATAATTTTACGTATGCCATAATCATGTTTACCTTGAACATGACCATGTATATACATCTAGAATGCAAATTACAAGCTATTTTAGTACTTATTTGCACTACTAATTGACTCAACAATAATATCAATATTTTAATAACATCTTTGATATAATAACAACACATAAACACACTATAAAACAATAACTCAAGAATGAAAGAATAACTATCATCCATTAACACCATAACCTATCTGAACCATTATTCATATGACTGAAATCCCTAATTAGCATTATTTGCATCATATTAAGTACCAACAACCAAGGAAGCATAATCCAATTCTAAATGCTAGAATTTCATGTATTAACCAAAATCTCACAACCTAAGCACATGATTTCAACAATAATACCTCTAATTATCATATTTCAATTGTAACCACACTTTTATATGATTTAGAGAGTTAAGATCATGGTAATACAAATTCATCACAACATAAAATCAAGAAAAATTATCTACTTACTAGGATTCCAAGCTAGTAAAGTTCGATGTCAAATCTTATCAATAAGCACCTTTAATCTTTGCTTTGCTTATTGGAAAATGGGTGCATGATTGACCATTTCAAAGACACACTCTTGCTATCTTAATCTTTTTGTCTCTAGATAAACATATAACTAGAATTTAGAGAAAGAAACATTTGATTCCTAAGATTGATTGTTTAAATAAATTTTTTCCATAACATGTTCTATGGTCATGCATGTCCCCATGCACATCATGTGTCTGTTAATTATGGTCAACATGACAAATTCAAATTATCTAAGAGATGTATGACACCTAGGTGGGTATGTGACTACACAGTTATGCGTCAACCTAGAAAATTTACCACTTTGCCCTATATATAATCAACTATATACTTAATTCTTATTTATTTATATAAAAAGACTAAAATACTTTTTTTTTAATACTTACAAGTGTCACATCTTCCATTCTTCTAAGGAATTTCATCCTCAAAATTAACTTGAACAGTTTCTCCAAAAGATCTTTGTTAAGGGGATTAACTTGTTACAAAGCTATTTTGTCCCTCTATCCAGAATCTGACAAGTTGCTCCCTATAACTTAAATTATTTAATAATTTGATCTCCTCAAGTCCTAACACATAACTTGGATTCTTCACATACTTAAAAAGTAATGAAAGATGAAACATTTTATGAATGTGGTCCATACTTACTGATAATTTCGATCTCTACGCCATTCTACTAATCATCTCTTAGATCTCAAATAGATTAATAGACCTAGGAGGCAACTTACCACATATTTGTTAAGGGTTACTTGGATAAGACTATTACTATAGAAAAATCCAAATCTTTTCTTTATTGGTCAGTATAACTTTTTTAACAATTTTTAGCCTATTTCAATTTATACCTAATCAACTGTACATCCTCTATCGTCTTTTTTGTCAACTTAGGTCCAAGCACTTGATTTAATGAATCTCTCTTTTAACTTATTCGAATATAACATCTCTTACCATATAGGGCCTATCTCATCTTATGATTTAGAGAAGAAGCCTGAATCATATTTGTAATAATTTGATTGATTCTATCTATCTACCCATCTGTTTAAGAGTGGTATGCAGTACTAAATGCTAGTCTATTACCCAA
The DNA here is from genome assembly GCA_026122585.1 of Anacardium occidentale. NCBI lineage: Eukaryota > Viridiplantae > Streptophyta > Magnoliopsida > Sapindales > Anacardiaceae > Anacardium > Anacardium occidentale. The sequence continues at coordinate 40,319 of JAJEJH010000799.1, forward strand.
AGATTTCTAAATTCCCATCTAGAATGCTGACACAAACCATATATCTAGGTATGATACTATCATCTTTGAAACACCATGCAATCTCATTATCTTTCTAATATAAATTTTTCTTAACTAATTTATCGGGGTAGTATCCTTTACAAGCAAAATATGAGTTGATTTTATGAGTCAATCAATAACCACCCATAAAGCATTATACCTTATGTAAGCTCTTGGGAGCCCAACTATAAAGTCCATTGAAATATGCTTCTACTTCCATTCAGGAATATTCAAAGGTTGAAGTAACCAAAAATCTTTCGTCAAGTCTTGATATATCTTTATAGTCTTGGGATGGGCAGTGTAAAGGGAACTATAGGCTTTAGTAGGATTTTTTTTTTTCCCAAATTCATATCTTGGGGTATATATACCTAGTATCTATATCTTAAACATCATCTACCGACCAATACTTAATCTTGAGACCATTCTATCTAATCAATTTAACCTATTCATCATTTACCTAAAGACTTCTGATTTCATCCAATATAGTAGAACTTATTTCTAGTCAAGCCAATGCATTGATTACCGCGTTAGTCTATTCTCTTTCAATATCAACTTACAACTTTATCTAAATTGTAATTTGCGCTAAAGAAATTTTGTGACTTGATTCATTGACTATAATGTTAGCTTTACCCAGGTGGTATTTGATTTTGCTATCATAATTTTTAACTAGTTTTAATTACCATATGGTATCCTTGTGGTAGGTTTTTTTCACATCACACCAAGTAGAAGTTTTCACTCTTATTTAATCATTCTACCATAACCAAGTAAAGCATATAATTGAGCTTTTAGCCTATTATGAAGTGTTTTAGGAGTTGCTACTCAAGTTATACTTAGAAAAAGTATGATGAGTGACAAATTTTGAATCTTTTATAAAGGACCTAGACTAACCTTATCAATCAAACAAACGAGTTTGAAGAGTTGGGCATAATGTGAAAAGGTGTTAGACAATTATACTTTAGATTGGCCCTCACTTTGTGGCTTATTTTAATTTAGTTGTAGTATTCTTAAATTTGCCCAAATTAAATATGCAAATGCAACAATTATATTCATGTAAAAATGATAAATAAAATAAATAAAATTACATCATTAGGGAATGAGCATACATAATCTCCAAATTGGGACTTTCTATCATCATACATCAATAAAAGAGGATACACGTGTTAGGGTAAGTGTCCTATAACCAAGTGTTAGTTTAAAATATTTGTATTTACTTGTATAATTCTTACAATTTGTAAATACATTTGACCATTAATAAAAGAGGTATTTCAGTTATATGTTTTATTTATTACATATAAATCTTCCTTAATATAATAGAATTAAAACATGGGATTTGGATGACCAAATATACTTTTCTTATACTCATATTAGTGGTCATACTAAAACTATCTGTAATTCTAACATTATTATAAAATTAGGACATGACTAATTGTGTCAGAATTATAATAGTGTTAGACCCAAGAGGTGGCAACAGTTTGCACGTATCGAGGTTTATTACTTATAACTTGATCTCATATATAGGTGTATGATTTAGTGATCATGTCCACTGAATAGTTCTAATGATGAGGGTTTTGTATAGATGGTGCTACTTATGTCTACGAATCAATCATCTTAACTTGATGGACACATGCAGTCCTTTAACTTGAGGTCTATTATACTATCTTGTACTAGGAGTTATGCTATTTGAAATCATCAAATACACTACCATGCTAATTTATTGTGAATAATCCTTGAAAAAATAGGTTGAATGAAACCAAGTTCTTTATTTGGTACATAAATCTTAGGATTGTACTAAGACAAGAAGAGTGATTATACATTCTTAAAAAGGTTTTGTCTTTTGAGCCTAGTCTAAATGCCATTAAGGAGGAAATGGATACTTATATAAAGTATCCCAAAAACTCCTTAGAGGTTTGATGCCTAATGTTAGATTTTATGATACTTGTGCTGCAAGTACAGTATGAGAAGATAGATGGCCGATCCATTCTCTTACACTAATATGAAATATTTGAGACTTAAAAGAGGATAGCACATTATCAGGTGTTGAACACTTTATTTAGTGTTAAGTTAAACAAGGGTGCACTGATAGACCTTTATGTAGGCAAGATAATTGACTATATTGAGAGGTTAGCCGACTTAGGGTTTATCATGGATAACAACTTGAAAATTGATTTGGTGTTAAACACTTTTCCTCATTCATGGTTGAACTTCATCATGAATTTCAAGTTAAATAGGAAAGAAACAACCTTATTGAGCTATTGGGTTTGGTACAAATTGTCAAGCAGAACACGAGGAGGGATAAAGGTCAAAACGTGCTTATGGTTACTACCAAAGTATATAAAGCCAAGGGTAAAGGTAAGGCCAAGGCCAAGCCCAATGCTTTGGTTTAAACCTAAATTCTTTATACTATCTAGCCCACTGGTGGTGTAAGGAAAAGATAGTTAGTTTACCTCTTGTGGCAAACCAAACTATTAGAGAAAATATTACATGACCTTCCTTAAGAAGAAGAAGAAGAATTCGATTGCTTCTACTTTAGGTATATTTGTGATTGAGATAAATCTTTCTCTTATTCATCTTGAGTCATTGACACAGGATGTCATACCCATATCACTTCTAATATGCAAGGACTAGGGCATACTATATTACTTGACCAAAAGAGGTAGACTTACAGCTTATGAATAACATAAAGATTGCATTTTTTGTTGTATAATATTATTTACTGTTATTGCCTTTTAGACTTGTATTAAAATTGAAAAACTATCATTATGTACCGATTGTTTCTAGAAATTTAATTTTTATATCTGTTTTGAATAAAGAGAGTTATTCATTCTTGATTGTTAATGGTACTATAACTATTAGCTTGAAAAATATATTCCATAGAATATCACATTTAATTAATGGTTTATATATTTGAAACTTGGACAACAATATCTCAATGTTAATAACAAACAAATCAAACACAATGAGCGAAATCCCACATATCGTGGTATTGTAAGCTAAGACACATAAGCCCAAAACATATTTCAAAACTCCAATCTACCAGAATTTTGTAATTATTTGACTTATAGTCATATGATGAATATGAAACATGTCTTATGGGCAAGATGACCAAGTCAAGTTTTATTGGTTATAGTGAAAAGGTGACTTAGTTGTTAAGGATCGTGCACAGTAAGGTGTATGGACCTATGACTGTGTTTAACAGGCATGAGAAACTCTATTTCTTGATATTTATTGATGATTTTAGTAGATATGACTATATGTTTCTAATGAGACACAAGTATAAATATTATGACAAGTTTAAAAAATTAAAAAACAAAGCAGAGACAACTAAAAAAAGTATTAATATTATCCAAAGTAATCGAATAAGGGAGTACTTGAGTGTTAAATTCAATAAATACCTGAAAGAGAAGGGCATAGTTTCACAACTTACACCTTTTGGTAGACTACAATATAATAATGTATGAGGAATCAAACCTTAAAGAACATGACTAGGTCAATAATAATTTTAGTGAACTACTTATGTCATTCTAGAAGAGACGCAACACATAACTTTACTGTGTTCTGTCAAAGTCTATAGTTTCAACTTCTTATAAGTTGTAGACTAGACAAAAGCCTAATCTAGAATACATGAAGGTTTAAGGTTATGAACCTTATGTCAAGAAATTGACATGGAACAAGCTAAGTACTAAATCTGAAAAATGTATGAGAGACAAGTAGAGTTTAATAAGACTCCTAAACCATAAATGACTATAAAAATTAGACAAAACAATATGCCTTATAAGGTGGTTAAGCATGGCACACACCAATTGCATAAGTTTGGTAAAGTATGTTGAGAGCCTGAGAGTCTTATGTTTTTCATGACTCAACACAATAACATACGAGTCATCAATGATGATGTATCAAAGACTTATATAGGGTATAACAGATCTAGACTCTAATAGATTACTTGAGGCTATGAAGTTTGAGATAGACTTTATTTATCGAAACTTTATATACCGAAACCAAGTATAAACTCTAATGGATAAACTTGAAGAGATAAATCCTGTAAGGTACAAATGAGTTTTCTAAAGAAAAATTCACAGGGATGGTAGTGCACCCTTATGAAGCATGATAATTGCTAAATGTTTTAATAAAAAACGTGACATTGACTATGATGAAGCCTTTTTACTAGTTATCCAAATTATGCTTGTGATTGTTGCATATCATGCCCATGAAATTTGACAAATGGATGTTAAAATTACCTTTTTGAATGAAAACCTTATGGAGGTTGTGTTGATCACTCATTCTAATGGTTTTATTTTTGATGAACAAACATATAAGGTATCTAAGTTGTAAAGGTGTACTTATAGAATAAAACAAGCTTCAAAGAGCTGAAACATTGATTTTGATGAAATTTTTTGAGAGTTCAATTTCATAAAAAATGTAGATGAACCATGTGTGTATAAGAAGGTCAATGGGAGTATGGTTTAATTTTAAATATTGTATGTCAATCATATCTTGATTATTGAAAATCATATGCCCCACTTACAAACTATAAAACTTGGTAATCCAAGTGCTTCTCCAAGAAGAACTTAGGAGAAGTGACTTACGTTCTTGATATTAATATCTATCATGATAGATCACGTAGCTTGCTTGGACTAAGACAGAGCACAAAAATAGATAAAATGTTGAAAAGATTTAATATGAATAAGCGAAAGGAAAGGTCATTACCCATGACTCATGATGTATATCTCTTTAAAGAGATGTGCCTTAGAACACTTGAAGAAAGAGAGAAAATAAGGTGATATCCTTATGCTTCAACAATTGGGTTTATTATGTATGTCATGTTATGTTTATAGATTGATGTCTCATTCGCACTGAGTATTTCTAGTAGATATCAATCTAATCAAGATGTAAATCACTAGATTGTAGTCAAGAATATTTTGAAGTATTTGAAAAGGACTAAAAATATGTTATTAGTTTATAAAAAGGAAGATGAGTTAACTATTTTAGGTATAGTGATACAAGTTTTCAAACCAATCGTGATGATTTCAAATCCTTGTCTAAAGTTGTGTTTTTTTAATGGTAGTTTAGTTAGTTAGAAGAGCTCAAGGTAAATTAATGGTTAATTCTAGAACTAAATCTAAATACAATATTTTGGCTAAGGCAAACAAAGAAGCAGTTTGGATTAAGAATCTCATTGTTGAATTTTATGTAACTACTAGCATTACTAATCTTATAGGCCTTTTTTTTTATAACAGTAGGGCTATAACATAGCTAAAGGAACTATGGTCTTATCTGAAATCCAAACATATTCTTAAATGATTTTACTTAGTTTGAGAGATCATACAATGTAGAAATGTATAGATAAAGAAAGTTAGCATAGATTTTGGTTAATCCAATGACCAAGCCTTTATCACAACAAAAACATGATAAACATATAGTCACATATGATATTAGACATATGTATGACTAGCTATAGTGTAAGCAAAAGATTGTTAGGGTAGGTGTTTGATAGTCTTATGTCAGTTTGATATATGTGTATTTACTTGTATAGTTATTGTAATTTGCAAATACATTTGATTTTTAATAAAAGAAGTATTTCAATTATATATTTTATTTATTATATATAATGTGTCCTTAGTATAGTATAACTACGATGAGAGATTCAAATTATACTTTCCTTACCTTAATATTAGTGGTTATACTAAAATTGTCCATAATCTTGGCATCACTATGAAACTAGAACATGAATGATACTATAGAGATTATCATAGTGTTGGAGATCTTACTGAGAGGTGGCAACAATTTACATGCATTGAAGTTTGTTGCTTATAGCTTGATCCCATACAAAGGTACATGGTTTGATGATCATGTCCACTAAACAGACCTAATAATTAGGATCTCATATAGATGATCCACTTGTGTCTATAGATCAATCATGACTTGATAGTTATACATAGTCTTTTAACTTAAGATTTATCAGACCGTCTTGTATTAAGAGTGATGTTGTTTGATATTATCAAATGCATTACCATAATTGAGGTATTATAAAGGTGAGTGATTAGCTACACTATGGTCAATACAAAGGCTATGGTATATCAATATATGATTTGTTAATCCTAAGCATCAAATCAGTGTGTCAATAGAGTCATCCAGAACTAATAAGACTGTAGCTATAATTAGATCGGTTGGTATGGTATCTATTCTTCGATTTGAAAATTTGCATATACAAGGACTTTTTAAAATACCATGAATCTATATCTTGGTCTTATGAGACATAAAGACGAAGGGATCAAATTATATAGTAGTTGTTAAGTTGATCAAGCTCAGAGTTGTTTATTAACACTTTGTTATTCTGGTGGTTATGATACTTTATTAAAGACCGCTTATGATCTATGCTCAAATTGGATTTGAATTTGAATATTGTTGACATAGTGGGGAGCTTATGTAAACCTTCCCTCGTTAAATTATTTAAAAAAAAAAAATGGTGAAAGCTTCCCTAAAAGTAACACAATTTGAAAGAGTAATTCTTTTAATCCTATTAAGAAAATCATAGTACACACTTATAATCATTCAATCACAATCTGCTAGTTCTATCAAAATGACTGGATTTACACAAGTCAATAACATCACAACTATTATCTAACCAAAAAAAAAAAAAAAAATGATAAATTATTGATTATGATAAAACAGTAAAAGATATAAGTATGTTTACTTGATAATATACTTACGACTTAAAAATTCATAAACTTATATACATCACATGAGGATATATACAATATCTAAAAACTAAAATATATATCCTTATAATTCCAAAAAGAGAGGCATGTTATGTCTAGTGCCCATGTCATGACTTTCCTAATCACAAATTTTTATTTTCTTTCTTTTCTTTTCTAATAGCCAATTTTCCTCCTTAATTACATCAACTATTTTTTTCTAAAATTAATTTCATGTCACTACATCTCCATAATATTATCCATTACATATACCATACCATTAACTATGAAAAATAATAGATTTCAATTTTTTTTTTTTTTTATAAACCCTAAAATGGGAAACTTGACATTTCCAATCAAAGTTACTTACCTTTAAGCTTTTTTTTTTTATTTTTTCTTCCTCTAAATAATTTCCTTCCTCCTATATTCCTAACCCACCATGAAAGAATTATAATATCACTTAATCCATGAAATTTTAACATTTTTTTCTTTTTTGCAAAATTTATACCTTAGATGGTGATGAAAACACCTTTCTTGAAAATCCTTGTAATTTCCTTCACAAATTCACTTGATTTTCTTTCAAAATTTGATAAAAAGATAAGAGAAAAGAGAGAGAGAAAAGAGGGAGAGAAGTTTCAGCTGCAAGGAGAACAAGATCAAGAAGAATTAATTTATTTTTATCCCTTAATTTCCATAATTAAGCTTAATTCCAAAAATACCCTTTATCTTTTCTAATAATTTCATCTATGCATTATACAATTTATCAAGAATGACCTTTCTAAACATATAAATTGCTTTATTTCTTTTCATTTCAATGTCCATTTCATTTCTTGAATCTGTTCAAAATGGTTATTTTACCCCTAGTGCAAAATATTACTCTTTTATACATTTTTGAAAGGAATTTTAATAAAAACATTCAGGGTAATTTCTATTAAGGATGTTTTAAACATACCTCAGTACGAGTATGACAACTTATGGGTAACACAATGTAAGAGTTGATTAGCTCCAAAAGTAGAGGATTGTTGTTCTAGTGCTTTTGTGTGTCGAGCAATGTCATACGTGATTTGTCATATTTATTCGGATTGAGTTAAAAGTCAAAAAAGAATTTTGCCTTGACACACAACTATATATATTGAACACATACCTCTATGTCTAACTAGGCGGAGAAATTCTAAGTGTTTGGTTTGGATTAAGCTACGTAGTCAATCTTAATTCAAAATTTGAAATCATACTAAAGCATAGTTGTATATGCTATGTGCACGACTGTGTAAGGGGTTGGTGGAGAGATTTTAGTATAATATAATCAAATTATGCTAATTTTGCTTAACATGATTGCAATCACATGTTATTTAAAGGCTGATAAATGATTGTATGTTTCTCACATGATCATGTATGAGGACATATGAGCATGCATTTTTTATGCACAGTCTTGTACCCTTAAATCCATAGAAAGGTGTGTGACAATTTCATTTTAACTTTTTTAGCCATTAAAGCAAACACATGCTTGTGCATATTCATTAAACATAACTGTGTGCCTGTAGATATTAGCATATTGATAATGCACCCAACCTTTATCACTACTCTTATAGATTATCAAGAGTGCCATTAAGCTTCTGATAGAATAACGAACCACTTCATTGCCAGATAAAGAATTAATGAGCCATAATGCAAGTATGAAAAACTTAAACACCCTTTGGTTGTCTTAGTTTGTTTTATTAATTTTTGTATAACATGATAGATGTTAATCTTATGGGAATCCTAGACTTTGTATGAGATTTTCATAATTTTGTGATTTAGATGCCCTATCAGTGACCATGGATTCTTGATAACATGATCGTGTGTTTATATGAAACATACTCAAATGTCTACCTAAAAGAAGGACACATGATCTTACATCTCAGCCTATGTAAGGGCTTGAGTTCTCTTATGCGAGATAGCTTTGGTTCTTCTTCTTGTCCTTTCTCTTAACCCATTTTCTTCGTAAAAAGAGAGAAAGTTTTTTTTCTTAGATTGTTGCCTAAAATCTCTCATCTCTTCTCTACCCAAAGTCATATACCATATCACTAGCAATATCCTTTGTACACAATCGTTTCTTAACTTTTACCCTATATGGATCACTATTTGTGCCTCTCTATTTTAGGAGGAGAACATATTTTGTATGGTGGAGGAGCTTGTCTTATGTTAACTGAAGACCGATAGAGCCATCAAATAATCAGTATGCCCTAAACCTTGTATGGTTTAGTTTACATGCAATTTTATTATTAAATGATCCTAGATGATAATTTCTCATGTGTGTATATTGTATGTCATGTATGCATATAGATTGAGTGGATGAATGTGGTTACGTGTGCTAATGTATCATATAAGTGTGGAAGAAATTTTTATGATACATTTCACTACACTCATACCCACGCTTGTATGATACAATTTTGGTTTCTTTTGTATTCCATACATACACACCTTCCTCTTGGATTCTATTGTGGGTAGACCTACTATTCTCCCATTTCTATCACCATTAAGTATATACCATTGACCATTATAAAGCATGTCATCAACATTTGCCTAATGTCTATGCCCCAGCCTACCTATAATGCATAAGTTAGGATGAGTATGAATAAGTTACATGTGATGAACTTCAACAAAGTCAAACTCTTCTATTTTCATAGCCTAAAAACACCATTTGCATCCCTTATAACACATCTAATCTGTCAAAGTAATGTTGCTGACTTGTTTATGTTAAACTGCTAGTTAATCTTTACAACATGATTCCTTAAATCATTTATTAGAGTTTTCTTATATGGGAATACATTGTACACCTTGACATTGGTACATTTTCTGAGGAATCTTATGATATTTGATGTAGAAAGAATGGTCGAGTATTGTGGTAACCAATGAAATATCCTGTTAGCAATATTGTACATATCATGGCCAATATTCCATGTATAAGTCCTAAATCCTAGAAACTGCTTACACCTATTATAGGATATTAACCATACAATTTATCCTTAAAATTAGTAAAATAATCATGAACAAAATCTTGTTTTAGATACATGTTTGATATGAGAACCTTTAGTTTGTAGTTAACATCATCATCATCATCATCATCATCATCTTTGTTAGTTGTAACATCATTAAATTCCCTATTTGGGTGATTGACATAATCACCATGTTAGTGTTATCTTTATCTGCATTGTCTTCATCCTATGTGGGAACCCCTATTTCGTCACATATGGTAGTTGAAACTTATATTGATTGTTTCTTTTTGATAGATGAACAACTAGGGGTTGTATTCTACATAAAGTGGAATGTGTTCTCTTCAATGATCAAACAACCTAATAAGACATTTCACATGTTGGCCAGATTTGATGTTCAAAGGCCTTTTATCTTAAAGATATTATGGTCACATCAACAACTTAATTTTGTTGGACCTCCAATCTATCTGCAAAACTTCACTCAACAATTGCATCAATCCCTTCAATGTTATGTTTTCTAGGATTTTAATGACATCCTTTTGCCTTTATTGTCATATTATCTTTGATCCACCTCCTCTCAAAATACACCAATGTATAACCCACCATTATACTTTAACCCTACAATAGGAAAAATATTTACCATCAAGTTAATGTCTTAAGCATATACATTTACATATTCTGGTTACAAGGTTTAAGGTTTCAATTTAAATAGGTTTAGGGTTTAACATTTATTTTTATGGTTTACACTTTAATAATTACGAATTGTAGTTTTGGGATAATGGCTTAGTGCATGTGGTTTGTCATATACGATTTCAAGTTTTGGCTTTGGGTTTACAATTTATAGTTTAGAGTTTAAAATTTAGAATTTATAGTATAAGATTTAGGTTTTATAGGTTAGGATTTGGGGTTTATTATTTAGAGTTTATAATACACGGTCTAGGGTTTAGACTTCAGTAGATTTAGGGTTTATTGTTTATTTTTTAGGGTTTATGATTTACACTTTAATTATTACAAATTATTCTTTCAAGGATATGGTTTACAGTTTGTGGTTTATGGTATACAATTTAAAGGGTTTTTACTGAAACATTTACGGTTCATGGTTCGGGCATTATGGTATATGGATTTGGCTTCACTAGTTATGATTTAAGGTTTACACTTAAGTATGTTTCATGTTTAACATTTATTTTTTAGGATTTATGATTTATGCATAATGGATTCAAGCTTAGGTTTTACGGTATACGATTTAAAGTTTATGTTGAAACATTTACAGGGTAGGAATTGAGAATTACAACTTATAGGCTAGGATTCACTAGTTATGTTTTACAGTTTATGATTTAGCAATAACAGTTTCGTGTTTAGGTTTTTCGGTAGCAGTTTAGGGTTTAGGGAATTAACAATTAGAATGACTTGGTTTAAATCTTCTGGATGAATTCATATAGTGAATTAAAATTATTTTAATAATTCTCCCTTCAATAACTATTAATTAAACAACTATAGTGAATTAACAAATTTCCTTCCAATTTATTACAAATTTTAGTTTAGTCTTTATAATGTTTTACTAAGATCTTTAACTACAACTACAAAAACAATATTTCAATTAATCCCCACCAACTCTAACTTTAACATGAATTAAATTTCGAATAAGAATTTGTATAAAAATGTATGAAAAAGAAAAAATAGATTTAAAGATTAAAACGACTCCAAGTGTTGATGTTAATGAATTTATATAGGGTTAGGGTAAAATGGGTATTATATTCGATATTTTGATCATTTTTATTAATCCCCTGTTATATACCCTTATAGTGCTAAAAAGTGACAAAAAGTCATTAGAAAATCTCTTTTTAGGTCTTATTCAAAACTTTTTACAATTTCGAAGACTGCCTATAACACCACCAACCTTATGTGCTTTTCGTAGTGACTACAAATCACGCGTGACTGTTGCAAAATGCATAGACTGATTCAACTACTAGATTTCTTCTATTTTCTAGCTCCATTTCAACATAAATAGCAATTCCACTCCAACCAGTCCAAAGCAAGTGATCAAAATAGGAATAAATTCAATTTTTGCATCAAAAATTTCAAATTAGGATTCTAAAAGTTAGATATACCATAAATTCATACCAAAACACTAAAATGAAATAACTATGATTAAAAAAATATGTTTTTCATATTTTTCACCATTTTCTTAATAAAAAATTTGTCAGAAATTATCAAAATTTGTCATAATGCATGATAATGGTGAAGTCTGAGTCAAACTTTGCCACCGTGCATCTCCAATCCATGTTAACACAACAAGTTTTCCTTGAAGACAATGCTATGCACGGTTAGTCTGCAAATTTAACAGAATTTATACAACAAAAACACGAGAAATTTCAATTATATTCACTTAACACTAAAAAACTAAATTATTTTCTTTTTGAAGATTTTTTAATGAAGTCATTTTAATTAATTTCTCTAAATTTTTTTACTTTTGATCTGGGTTGTCAATCCAGTATAAACAAAAATCAAAGATTAAAACCCAAATCATATTCAAATTCAAATTCAAATTTAGGATGGATTTGGATTTGGATTTTTGATTGGATTAATATGTATCTTTACACACTTTAATTATATATTATCCTGGAAACAGGAGCTAATTACCGTTTTCAAGAGATGGATATAAGACATTCATATGATAACTCTGAACCAAAATAGTTGCATTTGCATAAATGAAGCCTAAAGACAAAGCTCATCACTCAGAAAACAAGCAATTATTGGAACCGTGTTTTGTAGTTCGCAGTATGTCTCGACTACAACAAATATTGCGATTTGTTTCTTCCGAGCTCTTACTAGGAACAGCCAAAAGTTACACAGTAAACATATGCAGGCATCTGATGATCATAAACGGTCCTGACAATAAGACACCATCGACCATATTCTCTTATTCATTACCGCTAGCTTCCTCAGACGGAGCACTTCCTGCATCTGCATACACAAGGGAGGAGAACGAATGCCAAGTTACTTTTTCCCTTTTGAAAAAGAACATATCTATATTCAATAATACAACACACGATTAGAAAGTGAAACGAGCAGAACAAATGAACATGCATACCTTCACCATCAGATGGAGCATAAGGCGACTTTCTATATCGTGTTTGCTGTTGTGTGGGCTGAAACATGACAAATATAAAACTTCACGAGCAATGTCTCATACTTAGAAGAAAGAAAGTTCGTGACAAGAAAAGTGAATAACTACTGCTCATGTTAAACTAAAATTAAATTACACCAATCACTATATTATGAATTTGACAACATACTAATTATCATCTTAAGCATTAACAAAAAAAGCCTCAAATTCAAAGAAGACTGGATACATGCCAAACACGAAAATTGAAATATTTTACTAGAAGAACATAGACTGACATTATTTGAATAATTATATTTTACATTTTTACTGAAACTGATTTTGGTTGAAATTTAAAACCTATGTCTACCCATATAAACACAAACTAAAAGGGAATAGACTGCTCAGATTATTTTTTTCTGGAACAGCCCTGACTATCTGCTCAATATGAATTTGCACACTTTGATATGAGTAGAAACCTATAGCTTGTCAATAATTCTCTTTTCTAAAACTGAAATGAATTCAATAGCAAGATTTCTCACTTTCCATTTAAAGCATTCACCATAGCAGAAAATAAACTTTTAGTTTTTAGATCCTTCATTCATATTCAAAAATATTAGAAAACACACCCTTGATTTCCTGAAGGCGACTAGAATGATTAGCTGTGAACCATCAATATAGCGAGTGACCTTAACCACAATTTGAGGTGTATCATAGAGGGAAATCATGCACAGGAAGGTACTAGAAGTGACTGGCAAATTGATCTAAATATCGATACATTCATACAAGACCAAACATTGCTCATGCAGAAAGTGGGGTACATCAATTTATAGCCGATGCAGAATTTCTAACCCTGGGAAAGGCCTTGTGTTTTCTAAGAGTGGTCATCTCCAAGTAAAATCCTATACCAAGCAGAAGTCCATGCTAATGCAGATTAGACAGGTTCAACTTGGGGCTATTGCACATCTGCGTGAGATAATTTTATTACATAAAGAAGTAAGAAACAACCTGCTGTTACAAGATCTAGCAAAGAAGCTGAGTGCAGAGCAATGGACCAAAGGATATATTCAGTTTGTGGATCAAAATCCTACTAAAAGAACGGCCCAGGGGATACCTGAGTAACTTTAGGATGGTTTTATAGTATTCAGCTTATTTGTTTTTCCCTTTCGTAATTTTATAGAAAGGGTATTTATATGTAGGCATTTTCCTTTGAAGAAATCAACAGAGAAATTATTACTTCTACGCTCTCTTTTTTAGTAATTGCAGTGTATTGGTTACTTGCTGAACATTTATATACTTTGAGACTGAGATTGCGAATAATCATTTTTAGCTAGATGACTGACATTAATCAGCATTAGGCTGAAAGTATCAAACTTAGTTCCTTGTACACATTCAATTGTAGTATGCTGGGACATAACCCATCAACATAGCTCACTGCCTATTTGTGAGAGTAAAATTATCATCATCCAACATGTATAAGCCAATCAACTACATCATTATCCAGGATTGTCTAGAGAAGAAACTAAACTTATCAAATATTCATTCAATATGCTGTCCAAGGAGGTCATAACCCATCATCTCAGTTCAAGAAAGTATTAAACAAATACCTGTAATTTTGGCCGAAGGGCTTCAAGAGGTCCTTTTGGCTTTGAAAAACCTTGCTGTTATTCAAAAGTACTGAAAATATCAGGCAACTAATTTAATGCATATTATCCAGAAAAATCAAGCTAAACAGGGGCAGGTGAAGAACATATAAAATACCTTTCCAAGAGCCCAATCCGCTGAATCAAAATAAGCACGCTCATGATCCTAATATCAAGTTAAATAGTTAAGAACAACACAGCCCAACATTTTTTTTTTTAAATATAACATAGCAAATTCTTAATAAAACTACCTTTGAGATGAGTGGTGGTTTCTTCAGCATGATCCCTCCATACTTTTTTTTAATTGCAGCTTCCTACAGAAGCAAAAAAATAAAATAACACAATCAGGCAACTTGTAGTACAAATACCAGCAATCACATTCAAATATTCAACTAAATCAAACATGTATAGTACAAAATTAGACAAAAACCTCTTCTTGAGATGATGGCATAGACTTCTGAAACTCCTCAGGGGCACTCTCATCTACCATTTCTTGATCTTTTACATCTCCAGTGCCCGACATGATGCTGCCCAAAAAACCAGCCACCGAAATTGCACAGCACTTACCTGCACAACCACACAAAACTCATATATTCGTCAAGTAAACCCTAAAAACAGTAGGCATCACAGAATCAAATCATTTCAAGACAAAACTGAGTGGGTTCTATTAATAATAAGAATAGTGTATACTCTCCAAGAAACTATACAACATTCAATCTAATATTCAAAATCAGGTTAATTTATAATAGCTAAAAAGAGAGATCTAAGTGAAAATAAACAATTTAATATTATAAAAAACGAGTGAATTGTAATATACCAATCAGAAGCACAATGCAAAAACAAGATATAGCAAGTCTTTTAACAAATCAAACCACAAAACGAGAAGAAAATGACGGCAAATTTCATATGCCTCCAGTGAGATCTGACACAGTTACAGGGAGATTCCCGAACATTGGTGGGATCTTCCCGTAATTAAACAAAACCGTGAGGAGAACTGAATGGAATTTTTCTCTTCATCTCAAATGATGCAATAAAAAATTCATAATGAGCCTCAATCATAAAGATCAATGACAATTAGTATTTCAAAGCACATCAAAATCAAGATAAAGATCGCATAATTGTATTCAAAGATGTAATTGTAAATAAATAAATTTGAAACATACCCGGTAAGAGTCAAATGATTATAAATCAAGTGCTCTCAGAAGCTAAGGTAAGAAATGAAAGTGCATAAATTCAAAGAGATTTATTTCAATTTAGGCCGTTAAGAAAGGATGAATCCTGAGTTGGTTTTGGGTCGGGTTATGGGTTTTGACATCTACTTGAAATGAAGGGAGATGAAACCATAACATGAGACTTCATACAGAGACCGAGGAGTATATTACTATAGATTGTGCAAAAAAGATAGCACTTTAAAGTCCTATGTTTTCACATCAGAGTTTGTTAAAGAGATAATATCTTTATTTATCTGAACAAGACCAACATATAAAATTATCAATTACTGTACGCTTTCCAATAGCATATGGTCGCGACACAAACAAATGAGTTAGCTCCAATTTTTGTTGTTTAAATTTAAAGCTGATTTTCGTGAGGAAACTTTGAGCGAAGTTCACAAACAAATGTGATGGAAACAAAAAATCAAGTATTGGTGACTCCCATCCCATGCATGATTTCAATTAACAAAACTTACATTGAAGATTTGCAATAACATTCACAAAAATTTTGGATAAAATAATCAGTCTTCGATTCTTTCTATTTTTGGCCACCCTTGATCAGCCTGTGACTTCACAAACTCAGCCAAAAGCTTAATCTCCTCATCCTGCAAACGCGCTCCAAATGTACATTGCCCCCTTGGTGTGCAATTCTCCCCAAAACCCTGCGAAAAAAGACAAAAAAAATCATATGGTAACTCTCTCATCGATAACCAACTAAACCACTTGCAAGATAAATGTAAAGTTTTGAAGGATACTTACTGGCATTCGTCCTTTGCCGAAGTATGTCACGCGGTATATCTCCTCTTCTGTGTCAACTCCATTTCTGCACAGGCAGACATTCAGATTACTTCTAGCAGATCATTAGAGACTATAATTTAGAGAATGCATAGTCACTCATGACTCAACTAAGTCCTTCAAACATGAAAGCTGAGTGACAAGTTGTTTAGTTGTTGCAACATCACCAGTTTTGAGACTTTATTGGTTTATATTGTTAATGTTTAGAAAAATAAAATGTTTTTTTTACTTGCTGCTCTTTGTGCTTACATATTCTCAAAGTTTCTTGTTACGCTTTTATAGTATGCAAGTGGATAGTTTTACTTCTATTTTTTTTTTTTTTTTGATTGAGCTGTATCACAGAACATATTGATGCCAACAAAGAATCAAGTGAAATTGTAGCTTGTCACCTTTGTAGATCTTTTGGAAAGAGGGTTGAACCCTGATAAGAGAAAGTTATTGATTAGAGAAGAAGCTAAGATGAAGATGACGACTATATGCTATGCATGGGTAAAGAAATACTCACAGGTTGAATTACATTTCCACCTGCATCATGGCATCCAATGCATGTTTGACTGAACAATTTGGCCCCTCTCTGTATATCAATGGTTTGGCCAAGCGATACTACAGCATTTAAGAAGAGAAGGATGCAAGGTAAACACAAATTCCAAACGGTGAAAGTCAAGCTTCTGGATATTCAATACATAAAACTGTTTTTCCTCTGACACCTATTTTGGCAAAGTAAAAGGACATGATGAAATAGAAGAAATAGAAGTGCCAATTACGGTAAACAAAAAAAAAATTGATTTCAAATTTCTCCTCTTTATAGTGCACCAACAAATTCTAAAAAGATTTGACATTCTAGATAAATCTAAATCATGCTGGACATACATAATAAAAGTTTTTCTATCAATAGAAAATGTTTCAGATACCGTTTTTTC
Organism: Anacardium occidentale; assembly: GCA_026122585.1. Taxonomy (NCBI): domain Eukaryota; kingdom Viridiplantae; phylum Streptophyta; class Magnoliopsida; order Sapindales; family Anacardiaceae; genus Anacardium; species Anacardium occidentale. Next base: position 57,694 of record JAJEJH010000799.1, read on the forward strand.
AGTATTAATAAAGGTATCTGCAATTTAGATATATCAAGTAGAATAGAGATTTCCACGATAGCAGCAGGTACAGCTGCTTTTGCTTCATCATATGGTATATGACTAACATAAACTTTCTTCTACAACAAGAACTAGAAAGAAAGCAAATTGATGACAACAGGTTCATAAAATGTAGTAGAGTAATACTACATTTATTCATACAACTTGATGTAATAATTTGTGATTAGTTGATTTTGAAAAGAAACAAAAAATAAATAATTATATCATCTAATCATATATTTTTATCTCAGTTTATATAGATAAATTTGTAATATTTGTTTGTGCATACAGTTGTATTCAATGTATTATTACCAATCTAAAAAGTTTGGAACACAAACCTTGTAGAGGAGAAAGAAAAAGTCATACCATCAACACACCAACTTATCACTGAGACTAATGCTATTATTGTCATGGCCCAAGGGTAGAACTGTCTTTTTAGGTTCTGAATCCAAGGATAAAAGAGAGATTTCCTGTTTAGAAAAGAATTTGAGAGGGTTCCGGGGTAGAAGAGTCTTTTGGAAGCCTTTTATGGCTTGTTCAGGGGTATTCTGAGAAGAATATTCCTTGAATGCGCGAAGGTGGGTGGAAAATGAAATTTTCCACTGCACACACGACTGTGTGCCTAGGACACACGACCGTGTGTCTTGCCTTAGCCAGATATATTGTTTTATTTTTCTTCAGTCGCGCAGTTTTCTAGCTTCCAGCTTATTTCCAGTTTTCTTCTTCTTCTTCTTCCCTCAGCTCTATTGAACCCTAGATTGGGTGAGAGAGATCCCCCAACAGCTCCGTTCCAGATTAGAGATCCAGAAGCTTCCAGAGAGAGAGGCCCAGCTTCTATGGCGCGAGGTAAGTGTTTTCCTTACCTCTTTCACTGTGTTTAGAACATGCTTTGCTGTTTCCAGCTTATGAGAAACTTGTGTGCTTGTTTGAAACATTATCAGCATGCTTGAGCTTTGAAATGATGCATGATTGGATGATTGAGTGACTTTTCCATGTCTATTTGTGTATATGTTTATATACATGTGTTATATGCTTTATGTATGATGAATGACGTGTTTGAGATGATGATATGATGAATATTGGCATGCTAGTAGCAGTATTGAACTTGTATGTGTGTTGATTTGTTGTGTGGATGAGTTGGTGTGGGAATTTCTGGGTTTCCAAACGCCTTCTGCAGAATCTGGGTTGAGCAAACGCCCGTGCGCCCTTGATGCACGCCTATGTGGCCTCAATTTCTGCATGAGACACGGTCTTGCATATTGCCCGTGTGCGTATAAAAATCCAGACACATGCCCGTGCGCCCGAGTGCACACGCTCGTGTGTACATTCCCAATTCCACACGCTCGTGTGTACATTCCCAATTCCACACGCCCGTGTAGGCAAGACACGGGAGTGTGTAAGGCAGCTACACTCCCGTGCAGTGCAATACACACCCGTGTGCCTAGTTATGCACGCTCGTGTGTTCGCACCACACGCCCGTGTGGCCAGTCAAAGTTTGCTAAATAAATTCCAGAAGCTAGCACGCCCAAGCGCACGAGAAGCACACGGTCCCGTGTGGCTTGACACATGCCCCTGCACATAGAAACACACGCCCGTGCACCTTAAGAAAAGCAGAAAAAGAAATTAAAAGAAAAGCTAAGCCACTCTAAGCCATTTCTAAGCACACAGAATGCAGTAATAAGATACTAAAACAGCATATCATGCATGATTATCAGCATTGAGCACGGTATGTCATATCAGATATTTTCAGACTGGATCCAAGGATCCAACAGCATGATTTTCAGATATACATTTATGATTTTTCATATATCAGATAGGGGTGGATACGAGGGGACACCTATGAGTTCGCACACCCACTAGAGAGAGAAACCAGCGTCCGTTAGAGAGGACATGGTCACTGACCAAGCTCGTTAGAGAGATTGCTAGTTGTGCATCAGTAGATTCAGTAGGACCTTGAACTCACACGGCCAGAGTGTCGAATCCCTGTATTCATCAGTCTGACCAGCAAAGCAGATTTTCAGATACAGTACTTTCTGATACAGTTTTCAGCATATACTATATGTATATATTCAGGATCTTCGGATCACAACTTTTATTATCAGAAAGAGTTTTCAGAAAAGAATGTTTTTCAGAAAATCAGGCCTAAGGGCAAGTTTTATAGCTTCTCAGCATACATGACATCAGCATATACATTTCATGTCATGTACAACATCTCATGAGAAACAGAAACAGTAACAGAACAGAATTCAGTAGAGAATAATACAGATAATTGATAAAATTCGGTATATCAAGAGAATCAGAATAAGAAAACTGTATAGTAGAATCTCCCACGTGACGAGTCATCTAATCAATTGTTTTGACCTTCGAGTGTTTGAGTTTAGAAATGCTTGCTGAGTGACTTTATTACTCACCCCTTCTTCCCTGTTTCCTTTTGCAGGTCAGTGAATTGAGAGCGGCTGAGCTGGACGAGACAACTGCGAGATTTTGGGGATATGGCTCGGCAGCAGCAGATAGCATGTTGGCTCGCATGCTTTTATTTTCTCATACATATATGTGTGTATTTATGTATTGATATACACTGTATGACAGTATATTTTATACATGAGTAGCCTGGGTTTTCACACTTACATTTAATTTACTAATACAGTAAATTATATTTACAATTTCTTTTTATAAAGAAAATTTTTATTACAATAGCAGCAGCAACACCTTTTTACTGTAGAGATCCCCGTCTCAGGTATATATTTTCATTATCCACAGTATATTTCCGCAGCGCATAGTGACCTGGGGCGGGGTCGCTACAATTATCATTTGACAAGCAGCAACAACGTTATTCTCATGCCTTGTGGAAAAAAGATACTATACCATTTGGATATCCACTTCTTTTTCCTTTGTTTAAATTTGATATTATTAATGCACTTTTCCTTTTATAGTTACAGAGAATAACTCCACAAGTCCCAGATTGTTTAAGCGATCAAATATGCCATTATTACCTTTCAGAAGTATTCAAGACATGCAGAGGTCAATTATCTCTTATTACAATGTGTTTTTCCATCAGTAGCATTTCTAGAAATCCCATACTACTATTTAAAGTGAAAAAAGGTAGTCATGGATTCAATCACATGCCGTAATAGTTCAAATAGAGATCAACCTAAATCAACAGGTCATACAGAACTCAAACCCTTTGAGTAGTAACACTGAAGCTTTTGACTGGGTCAGGGAAAATTTTTTATCAGTTTCTTATGGTTTTTCAAACACAGTATTTCAGCAACAATATTGACTCAGAACATAATAGTACAAGCTTGGTAATTGGTATATATATAGCATTTGCCAACAATAAACAACCCAAACGTGAATAAATGATATTGAAAAAGTTAGAATTGATTTATCTTGTGATCCATTCTCTTAATAGCTTAAGATGAAGACTAGAAACATTGCAAGAAAATAAAACTATAATTAGAACATCTTGTTACACGAATGCTACAGTAAACTAAACTGAAGCATGTTATTACGGGTTTTCACTATAAAAAGAAAGGCTAATAACATAATTAACGGAATTAGCAGATGGAGACCATGAGAGGTTAATAACGCAATATCATTGCATTTTATTCATCAAAAATTTCTCATCGAATTTTGATGTTCATTTGGACATAGATTGCAAATTAATGACCCGGTTTAAGCATTTAAAACAAAATTATGAACCCATGAAAGGTGTTGTTTTTTCACCTGGATCATTTGGGAGAGGAGATAAGACTACAAGTGCAGCCATTAAAGGAGGAGCCAAGCTCTTCATAAACTTAACTTGTTTATTCAGCAGGTGGCTCTGTATTTCTCCTCTGTCATTTCCCTTTGTTTAAAGCCCTTTTTAGTTTGAGATAAATTTCCACAAGAACAATTTTATATATATATATATATATAGAGAGAGAGAGAGAGAGAGAGAACACCTTGGTAGCGAGACAAAACATTTTATGCATGCAAGAAGATACCATGGAAAGAAGCGAGATTGTTCTTCTTGTACCTGTACCCGTGAGGCTTGAGAGTCGCACACTATAATTTGGCAAGATAAAGTGTATAGCGGAAAATTGCCTGGCTGTGTGGTGTGGCCTTTTTGTAACGTGTCACCGTAATTGTTACCCAATTTACTGTCTGACACGTCATATTTCTACTGCGAGGATAAACTAACTTTAAGTTAGAAGGAAACAGCGTATAACTCCTGTTAACCAAGTAATTCAGCACAAATATAATAAAATAATAATTCCTTCATCCCTTCAATCTCATCCTCTTCACGTTTTGTTTTTAACAAAACCTACCGAATCCCCCTGATAATTCTATCTCCTCACTAGACCTGATTATCAAGATTTCAAGCTATCAAAATAATAATTTTAATCAACAGATTTTGATTTTGCCATGGCCGTGTTATTGGACGACATAGTGCAATCGGTGGAGCTATGGCTGAGGCTGATGAGAAAGAAACCGCAACCCTACGTTGACCCCAATCTTGACCCAGTTTTGCTCGTTCCAGGTGTTGCCGGTTCGATTTTGAAGGCCGTGGATGGTACCAGTGGGAGAGATGAGCGGGTTTGGGTTCGGATTATTGGGGCGGATTACAAGTTTCGGACCAAGCTTTGGTCAAAATTCGATCCTTCTTCAGGCAAGAAAAGGCTGAAAAATAGAGGAAAATTATATTTGCTTGTATATTGAGAGTGCTGGGTACAAAGTCTTAATGCTGGAAACTTCGAATCATTTGTTGATGGCTAAAACTATGGTTTCTCGGAACAAGGCCATTCATTGCATTTCTTTATTTACAGTTGATTGCATTAGCAACCATATGATAAATTAATGCTGATGAGCTTTATATAAACCGAGCTTCATATTTGGTGTCCTCCAATCAATTGTTAAGTTTCCATTCCAATAAATTCTAAGTTATTATAGTGGAGTCTGTGCACTTCTCTGTAAATGTTTAAAATATATAAGATTTATTACTCAAACTCAGTAACCTGGAAGATCGATAGCAACTTATGTCCTCTCCCAGGATGTAAAAACTGCTTTGCAGTTGTGTTAATCAATTTTTCTGTAAATGATGATAACTGTAATTCTTAATCTAACAATGTAAGGGGTGGCTTCATGTGCCTAGTATGAATTTTTAACTTGTAGTTAAATTCTTTAGATTTGTACTTTTGCCTCGTTGAACCATATAAGGGTTTCCGTGTACCAAGTGTTCAATAAGAGTTCAAACATTTATTTTAAATGTTCAACTTTGTAGTTTATACTTTAATGTTTTAGGGATTGATTTTTCTTCTACTGTCAGAGTTGAACTTCAAACTACCGTATCTCAAATTTCAATCTTATCCTGTAAAAATAGCCTGAATCTGCAGGATCTTTAGATTCAGAAGAAATATACTTGTAGGGGACCAAGGTTAAATCATGTTATGCCTCATATACCTATCCCACTTAAATCATCTTTGCATGACAAGATCAAGAAATTTGAGTCAACAGATTCCAGCTTTAACCTGGTATAATGAAAGTTATACATATGGTGCCTCCAAAACATCTAGGTGGAGAAATCCATGTTCCTACCTTCTTCATGTCCATAGTACGCGCAACCTTCTCATAATGCCTATTCAAAAGAGGGATACTGTTGCCAGCAGTTGAAAATGGTCTGTTTTGGAAGTCTGTTTTTGCATTTTCGATTTTTTATTAGATTCTTTGGAGATTCTATGTTAAATCTATGCAGTCGCTCATCTGTGCTACTGAATTTATGCTTTTTCCTTTGACAGTTTTTGCTGATATGGTATACAATTTTCTGTTTCTTAATATGCTGTTGATGTGAAACAGGTCAAACTGTGTCTCTAGATCCAAATACAAGTGTTATAGTTCCTGAAGATAGATATGGATTGTATGCAATTGACGTCTTAGATCCAGACCTGGTATGTTTTTAATTTGTATGTAAATTTAAGGGAATAGCAATCGACAAACAAATTGAGGCTAAAAATTTTAGAACTTATTAACAATTTAAAAATAACAATAGAAAGATAAAATTTAATTAAGAGTGAAATGATCACAAATAGCACTGCCCCCTAAATTTGGTTTTCTCTGTTTTTAGTCTCCATACTAACTGGATTTTCTTGCCTGCAATTCCAAGTATAAATATTTTTTGTTAATAGGATGGCTACACTTGACTCTTCTTGGTAGCTTGTTGTCTCCTCATAGCTAGGTTGTTTCACTTTATCTTGGATGCCAAATAGCTGGTTAAATCAGTTTTAATGAGTGCATCTTGAAGTTTTTTGCTAGTTTCTCTGTATGGCTTCCCTGGGGTCTATTAATACCTTTAGATCTCTTGCTCAGGCATACAGCCAAAGGTCTGTTCATTCCTTAGATGTTTGATCTGCATGCTATTTCTCTGAAAGCATTTGTGGTACATGGGGAAACTAACTGAGATGGAAATGAACTTGTGGGGCAAAATATCCAGCTTCAAATATCTTATTTACAAATGAAGGGAATCCAATCAGCACTATTTTACATCACATACTTTTTTCTTGTTCTTCTTGAGAGAAACGTATGGGCACTAAAATGCAATGAGTAAAATTGAACTTTTTTTTTTGATCTAGCAATGTGTCATCACATTTTTATTGGACATTAGATTTGGATGAATGGTAATGAAATGATGGATTCCAATTAATTTTATTCAATGCAGGTACTTGGACGTGATTGTGTTTGTTATTTCCATGACATGATTGTGGAAATGATCAAATGGGGTTTTCAAGAGGGGAAGACCCTCTTTGGATTTGGCTATGATTTTCGCCAAAGTAACAGGTATGCTCCAAAACTTTAATTTTGTTGATGTCATTTTATATATGACTTTTGTAGTAGAATTTTTTCAAGGTGCAAATTTTTCTAGTTCATGTATTTTTTTATGAGTTCTCCCTATTAGACAATGAACAATACCTACCTCTTTACTCCCTTAAAGGAAAAGGGTGTACCATTTAATCAGACATGTATACGGTCTATTGATTTAATGATGTTAAACAGTTCATCCTTGTTGCATTTTAACTTCATGTCAGGGTAGTGACATTATCTTACGTGTATACCTACTGGAGGAGAATGGAAAAATTACTGATTTTTTGCAATATTCTGATGTTATTGAAAATGGGATACATAAAAAATAAAAAATAAAAAAATCAATATTCTCAATTTCTTTGGTACAAGTACTTTCTGGTATATCAACATTTCTCTCCATTTCTTTTTACTACTTTTTTCTTATAGAGGTTGTTGCTTGAATCTTAACTTTGTGTCTTATATACCTCCTATCAGTTTTTCAATGCTCAACAGAGTCAGGCTAGCTTTTAGGACATTAATATTTAGTATATGTATTAATTGTTTTTTTTTAATAGAAAAAAACTGGTTAAATGAATTACTTTCATCATTAAATTGTTGTCTATGAATACAGTAGAGTAGCTCATATTTGGCATCAATGAGAGTGATAGCTACCTGATGAATGAAGATGTATCTTTATTCTGAGAGTATAAAGGGTTTTTTGACATGTTTATACTTCATTTGTTTTCAAGGTTTCCAGGAACATTGGAGCGATTTGCTGCAAAATTGGAATCAGTGTATAATGCTTCTGGAGGAAAAAAGATAAATATCATCAGTCATTCCATGGGGGGTCTCCTAGTGAAATGTTTCATGTCTCTGCACAGTGATGTAAGAGTCATTTTCCCTTCTGTCTTTCCTCTCTCCCTTCCCAGTTTGAATTCACATCCAATGTATTCATGTTGCTTTCTTTTGGGCAATTTAATCAATTTGATAATGTTTCTTTTTCTTTGTCTCAGACTTTTGAGAAATATGTAAAGAATTGGATTGCAATTGCTGCACCATTTCAAGGTAAGTAATTTGGGGTAGTAGACAATTTGGGCACAACAGTGATAAACAGCTTTTGGGAGACTGCGTCTTATGTGTTCTGAAAACTTTTGCCTCTAGGAACTTTATTTTGTTGAAGTTTACAAATGAAAAGGAAGAGACAGAAAATCAATGCATACAATATTATCGTTTACTGGGGAACCGTTTGACATCATTGTTTTCATTTTTCTTGTCCATACATATCCTATATCTTTTTCAGGAGACAAGGGAAGAGGTTGAATGTGTAAATGTTGTAGGAAGTGGGAAAATTTAACATTAAATTAGAGAGCCGTGCATGTGATGCTTCACTTAGCTTTAATTTTGTTTTTAATTGTTAGGTTTATAGGATCATGTTATGTGTTTAAATCATCATCAATTTTATGTTTTAAGGCCTATCATTGTTTATTCACACGAACAAAATTCTGTATGTTGAAATACGGCTAATTGCATACTTATCTGGAAGGAGCAATATTTGAGCTATTCTTTTAGATACTAGTTTTGTTAAATTTATGAGCAATTTCATTAGAATAGTTTGTTCCTCATATTTCCATTGGCTAATCAAGCAATTTGGAGTCATAGGTTAGATTTAAAAAAAAAAAAAAAAAAAAAACTCTTGGAAACTTGGGGATAGTGGATCCTTTTGTTGGTTTCTATTTCTCTCCCTTTGTGCTTACAGTTAGGAAAATACCTGAACTTGATTTTATGAATTGAAATAATTTCTTATTGTCTTTGATGAAAACAAATATTATAATATGTAGGATTTACAACCAAGTATAAATGAAATAAAACCAATTCAACATATATACATTCCTAATCTATGAAGATCTAAATATAAACATCCCTAATATGGAATATTTGTAGCTTGTTTACTATTTCTACACTCCCCCTCATGCCGGAGCATATAAATCAAATACACTAAATTTGTTACAAATACCCTTAATACATAGATTTCTGAGAGACTTAGTAAGTATATTTGTCAGTTAATCATTTGAGCTAACATGACTAGTGAATATTTATCATGATAAGATTTTTTCTTGAATAAACTGATAGCCTATCTCTATGTGCTTAGTCCTCTCATGAAACACAAGATTGGAAATAATATGAATGACAGCTTGATTATTACAAAGTAATTTCATCCAGGACACTTTGACAAAAATTATTTCATGAATCAACTGTTTTAGTCAGATAAGCTCGCACGTTGCCAATGTCGTAGTTTGATACACTGCTTCTACACTTGACCTAACCGCAACTTCTTGTTTGTTACTTTTCAAGAAACCAAATTACCTCCAACCAAAATATAATAATTTGAAGTAGAACGTTGGTCAGACAGAGAGTCTACCTAATCGATGTTTGAATATCCCTTGATTTCAGTATGACCCTTGTTTTCGTATAACAATTCTTTGCTTGGTGCTCCTTTGTTATATTTGAGAATCCAAATTATTATATCCTAGTGACTATCACATGGAGATTCTTGGGACTGACTCATAACATTGATTGAAAAAAGAGATGTCAGATCATATAATCGTAAGGTAATTAAGCTTACCAATTAATCTTCGATATCTTTCAGGATCCACAAGAGGCTCTCTCTATCTAGGTAAGAGTTTAGTATTTGGGGAGCTAGACTGAGCAAATTTATTTCAAAAAAGTACTTAAGGAGTCCCAAGTCTTTAGTTTAAAAATGACTAAAGAGATACTTTTACAATTGAATAATACCATTTTGATCACTCCCAATAATAACAATATCATCGATATAAACATCTAGATAAATGCATTTTTCTTATGAAGTATGCTGATAAAAAATTGAGTGATCTGATTTACTCCTAATCATTCCAAACTCTTAAAAAATAGTACTAAACCTCCTAAGTCAGGCATGAGAAGATTGCTTAAAACCATACAGAGAATGACAAAACTGTATTCTAACTCAGATTCCCCCTTAACAACTAAACCAAAAGGCTGCTTCTTATAAATATCCTTCTGAAGGTTGTCATGCAGAAATACATTCTTGATATCTAGTTGATATAGAGGCCACTGACGAATAGTTGCCATGGCCAAAAAGAGATGGACAAAAAACATCTTGGCCATTAGAGAGAATGTATCAAAATAATCCAACCTATAAACTTGAGTATAACCCATTGCAACTAACTGAGTCTTAAGGCAATCAACTTTACCATTAAGTCCAACCTTGACTGTGTAAACTCAATGACAACCAATTGTAGATTGACCAGGGGTAATCGAACTAATTCTTAGGTGCCATTCTAATAGAGGGTTGTCATCTCATTAACCATTGTTTGTTGCCACCCTGGACCATTAAGTGCCTCACAAATAGAGGTAGGAATATATATAGATGATAAAGAGGAGACAGATGCATAATACGGAAAAGATAAAGGATGATCACTCATAAAATTTTAAACAGGATGAGGGCTACGAGAAGACTATATACCTTTTAGAATGACAATAGGAAATTGATTAGTACGACATAGGACTAAGGATGGTGTCGGGTTTAGTATAAGAAGAGAGTCACGTAGGTTTTCATTGTTTATAAGAGCAGTATTGTCAAGATCTAGAGGAACAATGCCTTATGTTCAAAAGGTTAAGAGTTAAAATATTAGAAATCGATAAAGGTCCAAAAAGGGAAGAATGTCTGTAAGAGAAGGAATGAAAAGGGCAATGGTAAAGTATCTGTGATAAGAGACGCCTGTGGGAGAGAAGAATAATATAGTGAAGACTTAAAGAAAGTGACATTAGCAGATATAAAATAATGACTTGTAGTAGGACAATAACATTTATAACCTTTTTGAATATGAGAATAACTTAAGAAGACACATTTAATGGATCGTGTCAACAACTTGTCGCGACCAAGCATAAAATTATGAACAAAGTACATGCAACCAAAGGTAATTGGAGAAAGAGAAACTAATATTGATCAGGAAACAAGATAGAATGAGGAATACAATTTTGCAAGACTGAGGAGGGCATCTGATTCATGAGAAAACAGGCGGAGAGAACTACATCAACCCTAAAACATAACGAAACATTATCATGAAGAAGTAAGGTGCGAGCAGTCTTAATAAGGTGTTTGTTCTTGCATTCAACCACCTTATTTTGTTAGGGAGTATAGACACAAGAAGTTTGATGAAGAATACCTTGTGAAGACATATAGTTGACAAATGAAGTAGACAAATATTCATGGGTATTATCACTACTGAGATTTATAAAGTATATCTATGTTTTTCATACATTCAAAAATAATTACAACAATATATATAGAGTGAATGTTTGATCTTAACAAGGAAATGCAATCTAAATTTTCTAAAATATTCTAACCTGTATATTCTACAATATATATCACATTAATACACAATCACACAATATTCAATACTCATTCTCAAGTTGGTGCATATAAGTCATATATACCAAACTTGTTACAAATAAACTCAATTCGAGACTCCTTAAGGGATTTTGTGAAGATGTCAGCCAGTTGTTCATTTGAGCAAATGTAACTAGTAGTAATGCAGCCGGAGATAATCTTTTCTCGAATCAAGTGACAATCTACTTCAATGTGTTTAGTTCTTTCATGAAACACTGGATTGGAGGTAATGTATAGAGTTGTTTGATTATCGCACAGTAACTTTATTTGTGGGACTTCTGCAAACTTTAATTCTTGAATTAATTGTTTTAACCATATAAGTTCATAGGTTGTAAGAGCCATAACACGATATTCTGCCTCTGCACTTGATCTGACAACGACCTCTTGCTTTTTACTTTTCCATGAAATGAGATTTCCTTCAACAAGGACACAATAACCTGATGTAAAGCGCCTGTCAGAAGGAGAACTTGGCCAATCAGCATCTGAGTATCCAATAACCTGTGTGACTCTTATCTTCATATAACAATCCTTTTCCTGGAGCTCCCTTGATATACCTCAGAGTCCGTAAAACTGCATCCCAATGACTATCACATAGAGACTATAGAAACTAACCACATTTACTGCGAAAGAAATGTCAGGCCAAGTGATTGTGAGATAATTGAGTTTACCTTCCTGGATCAGCAAGAGGCTCCCCTTGTTCAGGTAGTAACTTGGTATTAGGATCCATAGGTGAACTTACAGGTTTGCAGTCGATCATTCTTGTCTCTTTAAGGATATCTAGAGCATATTTTCTCTGAGAAATAACAATACCAATGTTAGATTGAGCCACTTCTATCCCCAGAAAGTATCGAAGTAATCCTAAATCCTTAGTCTGAAAAGGCTTGAACAAGTGCTTCTTGAGTTATTCAATGCCATCTTGGTCACTCCGTGATATGACAATACCATTAACATACACCACTAAATAGGTGCACCTCCCCTGCGAAGTATGTTTATAAAATACAGAGTGATCGGATTCACTGCGAACCATTCCGAAGTCCTTAATGATCGTGCTAAAACGACCAAATCTAGCTCGAGGAGATTGTTTCAATCCGTATAAGGAGCGATGAAGGTTGCACACTAATCGAGACTCCCTCTGAGCAACAAAGCCAGGCGGTTGCTCTATATAAATTTCTTCATCAAGAGTGCCATGGAGGAAAACATTTTAAATATCCAACTAATAAAGAGGCCACCTTCAAATAGCCACCATAGACAAAAACAACTGAACAGATGACATCTTTACCATGGGAGAGAATGTTTCACTATAATCCTGGCCATAGATTTGAGTATACCCTTTTGTAACCAAGCGGGCTTTTAATCGGTCAACATGACCATCAGGGCCAACTTTCACTGTGTAAATTCAGCGACAACCAACTGTTGAGTGTCTTGGTGGCAAAGGAACAAGTTCTCAAGTACCATTGACATGTAAAGCTTCCATTTCCTCAATTATAGCTTGTCGCCACCTAGGATGAGCCAATGCTTCATGAAGGGTGGAAGGAATAGACACAGAAGACAAAGTAGAAACAAAAGCATAAAAAGGTGAAGATAATCGATGATAACTTAAAAAATTATAGATAGGATGTGGATTACGAGTAGTTCGTATACCTTTATGAATGACAATTGGGAATTGATCATCAGGAGACAGGATGTCGGAACAAGAAGAAGTTGGAGCAGATAGTGAGTCAGGTTGAACCTCACTGTTATTGTCAATAGTTGTAGGAAGGAGATCATTTGAGGTAACATTATCTGAAGGAGAGACATCAGAACAAATACCTAGAGTGGTAGGAACAAGGGAATTGACAATGAAAGGTCAATGTAAGGTAGTGAGAGAATTTCTTGTAGTTGAGAAGCATTTGACTTGGAGAGAGCATTGTAAGGAGAGTCTTAACAAAATGTGACATCTGTCGATACAAAGTATTGATGTTTATTTGGAGAATAACATTTATACCTTTCTTGAAGACGAGAATAACCAAGGAAGATGCATTTAGTAGATTGAGCAGAGAATTTGTCACGGCTGAGTGATAAATGGTGGACAAAGCAAGCATAGCCAAAAACACGTGGAGGTAGATTATATAGAGGCCGAGTAGGAAACAAGATAGAGTGAGGTACCTGGTGTTGAAGAACAGAAAATGCCTATCGATTGACTAAATAACAAGCAGTAAGAACTGCATCGGCTCAAAAATTTAGTGGAACATGATGATGTAAAAGAAGAGTTCGGGCAGTTTCAATCAGATGTCTATTCTTCCGTTCTGCAACCCCATTCTGTTGAGGGGTATAAGGACACGAAGATTGATGAAGGATACCTTGACTTGCCATAAAGATATTAAAGGACGCAGAGAAATACTCACGTGCATTATTAGTTCTAAACATTTTAATAGAAGTATGAAATTCATTTTCAATTTCAACACAGAATGATTCAAAAATAGAAAATAACTCTGAACAATTTTTCATTAAGTAAAACCAAGTGCAACGTAAATAATCATCAAAAAAAGTAACAAAGTATCTAAAACCTAAAATAGAAGTGACACGACTAGGACCCTATGTTACGAAATAAGTGATCGGATAGAGCAGGATTGCAGTTAATAAATTTGAGAATAAATGACACATAAATTTTACGTGGAAAACCTTTAGATGAATTAGGATAAAAATCACGGACAAAATAAAAGAATATCACTCTGAAGAAAAATCGAGAATTACAACCTCTTTATTTTACAAGGAGAATACAAAATATCTCTCTTTTTATAATAGGAAGAAATACTCTAAATTTTTTTTCTCTCAAATTTGGAAAGGAGAAGAAGATTTGGATGCATGGAAATGAAACAAGGAAGGCCAATTTATAGGCCATCCATTTTGCCGCCCAACCACCCTCCATTTAATGCATGGTGGGTGCCTAATTTTTCTGTCAAACTTTGTGGCTGCATTGTCAAACTTTGTGGTTGCTTCCTCCAATTTTTTAGCTGCTTCTTCCAATTTTTCAGCTAATTTTGACAGTTTAGTGGTTACTTCTTTTAATTTTTCTAGCTATTTCTGACAATCTCCCACTTGAAGATTGATTGATATTCAATCAGATCTTCACACCATTCTTTCTACCTTGTCATTACGAGGTTGCTTATGTTTCCATCAAACCATAAGAGGATCGACACCAAACAAACTTGTCAATGTTGACCACCTTTGTCATCAAATCTGTCAAGTTATCTTCTGTCCAAACTGTCAGAATTAGCTGAAAAATTGGAAGAAGTAGTTGAAAAATTGGAAGAAGTAGTTGAAAAATTGGAAGAAGCAGCCACAAAATTTGACAATGTAGCCACAAAGTCTGATAGAAAAATTAGGCACCCACCATGCATTAAATGGAGGGTGGTTGGGCGGCAAAATGGATGGCCTATAAATTGGCCTTCATTGCTTCATTTCCATGCATCCAAATCTTCTTCTCCTTTTCAAATTTGAGAGAAAAAAATTAGAGTATTTCTTCCTATTATAACAAGAGAGATATTTTGTATTCTTCTTATAAAATAGAGAGGCTATAATTCTCGATCTTTTTTCATAGTGATATTCTTTTATTTTGTCCGTGGTTTTTACCCTAATTCATTTAAGAGTTTTTCACGTAAAATTTGTGTGTCATTTATTCTCAAATTTATTAGCTGCAATCCTGCTTTATCCGGTCACTTATTTCGTAACACCCTATACATCAGAATGCACTAACTCAAACGGGGACGCACCCTGATTATTGACACGTTTGGGAAACGATGAACGAGAATGTTTTTCCAACTGACACGACTCATAATTTATTGGGGACAATGAAGAAAGACTTGGAACCATCTTCTGTAACTTTGATAAGCTGGGATGACCAAGATGATAAGCTGGGATGACCAAGACGACTATAAAGGAGTGCAGGAGTATCACCAACGATGCAAGGTGTGGAAGTAGGAGACATTGAGGTGATACAACCCTTGTGACTCACGCCCTGTGCCAATCATCTGTCCCGTTCGTCGATCCTGTATATAAACAGAGTCATGAACAAAAGTTATGGAACAATTTAAAGATTGGGTAAGTTTACTGACTGAAATAAGATGAAAAAGACAATGAGGTATATACAAAACAGATTCTAAGGGCAAGGATGGAAGAGGTTGAGCTTGTCCAACAGCTTTAGCAATCGTTTGAGATCCGTTTGCTAAAGTGACAGATGACAAATGACAAATGACAACATAGAAGAACTAGAATAGTGAGAGAGCAAGTTAAGATCACCGGAGATGTGGTCAGATGCACCAGAATCAAGTACCCATGGTCCAAGAGAGGAAGACTGACTAAGGCAAGCAATAGAATTACTCAAATGTGCGACAGACGTTGTGGTTGAGGAAACTTGCTTGGCAGCTTGGTACTTAAGATAGTCCTTAAAATCAGCACCGATTAGAGTGATTGATGGCTGATGGTGCTCTATGGAAGAATCTGAACGAGTCTCGGGAGGATTAGCATCAACCACATTAGTTGCTCTATATGGTCGTCCATGTAATTTGTAACACTTATCCCTTGTGTGTCCCCACTTGTTGCAGTAACTGCATTTAGGTCTTCCTCGATCTTTCTGTTCAATTCTAGATATTTGCTGAAATTGAGAGACCAAGACTGATGAGTCAAGAGCGGAGGATCCTGAAATCATGCTTGGAGAAGAAACTCGAAGAAGTCTGGAGAACACATCATTGAGAGAAGGCACTAATGGGCTTGCAAGAATCTGATCTCGTATCGGTTCAAGTTTAGGTCCAATACCATGAGATTTATAAAGTATATCTATGTTTTTCATACATTCAAAAATAATTACAACAATATATATAGAGTGAATGTTTGATCCTAACAAGGAAATGCAATCTAACTTTCCTAAAGTATTCTAACCTATATATTCTACAATATGATAAAAGCCTATTTACTAAAGTATATTATCACAGGCCCAAGGAATTGGAGAGGAAAAACAGGCCATTGACAATCCAAACAGAAGCTTCAAGAATTGTAAACCCAACTCATGAAGAGAATAGAGTGGTCAAGGACAAGTGGTAGCTAGGGATAGGACAGAAGAGAAAATTTTGTTAGACAATACAGCATAAAAAGGGAGAGAAGGAGAGAGCTAGGCAGTTTTTCCCTTCTTATCAACTTTCTGTTATTTTTATGAAATACTTTTTGTAAGGGTTTAGGCTAGGTTTAAGCCAACCCATATTTCAACATTGTATTACTGGGTCTGCTGTGCTTTTGGCTGAAAAGTTTTAATCTGAACAATGTATTAGTCATGATTGGAGTTAATACAATGAGTGATTGTTCTCTTCTTTCTTTCTCTTCTGTTCACTGTTGGTTGCTCTCTACTGTGTTGCTTGGCTGAAGTTAAGCAGTGTGGTGTAGAAAATTCATTGTATTTTTGTTTGTGTTGGCTGAGGGAATAGCCATAAAACAGGGAAAATTCTGTCAAATTTTCCCAAAGAAGTGGCTACAGTAGGCTGGCATTTTCCAGGAGTAAAAGCATTTTGCGGTAGCCAAACCAGGACACCCACTGCTCCTAGCAACAAAGGAACCAGAACTGGTAGCTAAGCCAGAAATTCGTTTGCATTCAGTAGTATACGAATCAGGTTCTTATCACGATATATATCACATTAATACACAATCACACAATATTCAACAACTACATAAAATAAGAACAGACGTAGAGGTTTGATTTTTAATTTTAGTGCCAAAGGAATGAAATATAAAAAACAATTTTGAATGGTCTTTCATTAAATATAACTATGTACATCTAGAAAAGTCATCAATAAAGGTAACAAAGTATCGAAAGCCTAAAACAGACTTGACTTAGCTAGGACCACATACATTGAAGTGGACTAAATCAAATAGGGTCCTAGTACGATTATTGACTCGCTTTGGGAAGGAGGTATAAGGTTGCTTTCTGAGCTGACACAACTCACAATGAAAATATGACAAAGTTGAAAGGATAGAAACCATCTACTAAATCTTGGACAAACTTTGGATGCCCTAATTGGTTGTGGAGTGAAGTTGGGGACTCGACTATAATACAAGCTATAGAAGAAGGCTGACAAAGATAGTAAAGTCCTCGTGACTCATGTCCTGCATCAATTGTTTGTCTCGAATCTCAGTCCTGTATAACAACAAAGTTATTAGTAAAATTGACTGGGTAATATAAGGTTTGTGTAAATTGACTAATAGACAAAAGATTACATAATTAGAAAGGTAAAGAGTAGATTTTAAAGGTAATGAAGGAAGTGGGTGAACATGTCTTACAGCTTTAACCATGACTGTGGTATCATCAACTAAAGTGATAAAATGAGAAGAACTCAAATATGAAAAAAGATAAAATAGTTTATAGTTACCAAAGAAACAGTTAAAGACACTAGAATCCAAGACCCATGGTCCCAGATCAAAAGACTGTGCGAGACAAGCAACTAAATTACCAGAGTGGGCAAGTAAGGTGATTGAAAATTGAGATGTCTGCTTAGTTGCTTGATATTGGAGATACTCTTCATAATTGATACCAATAAGAGTCAAGGATGGTTGAGAAGATTGTCCTGAAAAGTTATTTGAGTGAATATAATGAGTTGATTGGACGACATTAGTGGTTTAAGAAGGTCGTCCATACAGTTTATAACATTTCTCTCTTGTGTGTCCCCATCTATTACAACGACCACTTTGTTTCCTTTGGTACTGTGATCTCATTACTATTTTGAGTAACAAAAGCAAAAGAATCTAGGGTTGGGGGTGTGGTGACCCCCACCACAAGCTACTGTGCACTGTAGAAAACAATATAAATCATAAATATAAAACACCTACAAAGGGATCTCTACAGAAAAAATTTGCTGTTGAAAATTTAAATTCCTTTTTGGAAGCTGAAATGGAAAAACATTGTAATGCTAATAAGAAAAGAGTGATGTTTCTTGGAAATCCCAGACTTTTTATTTCTAAACATATTACTCATGTGTCATAGTAGTATCATACATACATATGCATGGAACAAAATGATATATATACATATAGCATGCGAGCAAAAGCATGTTATCTATTGCTAAGCTATGTCCCCAAAAGAATCTGACAACTATCCCATTCTTGCTCAGTTCAAGCTCACTGACCTGCAAAAGAGAAAATAAGAAAATGGGTGAGTGATAAAATCACTCAGCAAACATTTTATATCTCTAACACTGATAGGTTCTAAACTTATGTTGGTTGTGTGTCTTTTCACATTATTCTCTATTTTATTTCTTTCTGTTTTTGTAATTCTAAGATGTCATTGCTTTTCTGTAGTGTTTTTTACTTTTATCTTTATCTGTTTCTACTTTCTCATGAATACTATAAATGACATGACATGCATGCTATGATATCATATAGGTGCTAATTAATTATAAAAACTTGCTCATGGGCATGGTTTTCTAAAAATTTTCTGAATAGAAACTCTGATTCGAAGATCTTGTATATATACATATAGTATATACTGAAAACTAAATCAGAAACTACTGTATCTGAAAATATCTGTTATGTTGGCCAGACTGATGAATATAGGAATTTGACACCCTAGTTATATCAAACCCATAATAAAACTACTTGTGCATGACTAACACTCTCTCTAACGAGTTTGGTCAAAGACCATATTCTCTCTAGCGGACGCTGGTTACCCTCTCTAGCGGGGGTGTGAACACATAGGTGTCCCATCATATCTACCCCTAATTGATGTCCGAAACATCGTATATTTATACTTTAAAAATATGTTATTGAATATTTGGATCCATTTCTGAAAATATTTGATATAGCATACCGTGTTCTATGCTGCCGATCATGCATGATATGCTGTTTATATCTTGTTATTATTGAGTTCTATGTGCTTAGAAATGACTTAAAATGACTTAAATTTGCTTTAGAGCTGTTTTTGTGCATTCTTAAGGCACACGGGCATGTAATGCCAAACACACGTGCGTGTGGGAAGACACATGGAACCGTGTGTTGATCGTGTTCTTGATCGTGCTAGTTTTTGGAATCAATTTGTAAAACTTTAGTTGATTACATAGGCGTGTAGTGCGATCACATAGGTATGCATACAAGGCACAAGGTTGTGTCCCACACTTGCACGGACATGTAACAGCATAACAACACTCTCGTGTCTTGCTTACACGAGCATGTGCATCTACTACACAGACATGTGCTTTGGTTTTTCATACGCACACAGGTGTCATGCAAGGTCGTGCTCATACAGAAAAGGGGCCACATGGGTGTGTATCCTTGGGTATACGATCGTGTGCTCAACTCTTCTTTTGCAATACGTGTCTGAAAACCCAGAAATTCCCAGCAAATCACTTCCAAACAATTCTCACATCTCAAATAATCATCTCTACATCCTTTCAAGCATCACAATATCATCATATTCACGGGAAACTCACTTTATACGTGCCACATTACACAAATAAAAATAGAACTCATTTATACATACATATAAACCCATTAGCATGACATCAACAACTCAATCAGCTGTAAAATTACCAATCAAGCACTTAAGCATGCCAAGCAAGCCTTAATAACCCAGCAAACATACTCAAACTCAGAGAATGAAAGAAAACATGCTATGAAACACAGTGAAAGAGGTAAGGAAATACTTACCTCTTGCCATAACTTTTGGATCTCTCTCTCTAGCTGTTTTTGGTTTCCTAGCTTGGATTGTGGTTGTTGGTTGAACGTTTTCTAACCAAGGGTTCATTGGAGAAGAAGAAGAAGAGAAGAAAGCTAAATGGAATAAGATGGGTGGAAAAATGAAAAACTAAACATTTATGACGTCTCTCACCTGACACATGGTCGTGTGCCTCTGACACACAGGCGTGTGTCAAGGGAAATTGACAAATTTCTCTTCTCCCACGTCTTACATGAAACAGTCTCCCAGGGAGATCCATGCACAAGCCACAACTAGTCTCAAAAAGACCATTCTACCCATGACACCTTACAAATTCTATATTTTATTATAATTGAAGATTTTTGGAGTAAAAAAATTCTTGTATTTCTCAATGATTTTACATCCTATTGAACAAGATATTTATACACAAATTCTATAACTAATTAGGAAATACAATAATAGGAAATAAAATAATTAGTCTAATCAAATAATTCCTACAATCAAGCTAATTAAGACAAAATCAAATCTTTCCTAATCAAGCTAGTCAACATATAATCAAGACTAAATCAAATCTTTCCTAATTAAACTAGTCAACACTCCCCCTCAAGTTGGTGCAAAGATGTCACACATGCCCAACTTGCAAGCTAGTGTATGAAAAATTCGTTTACTGAGACCTTTTGTAAACATGTCAGCAAGTTGCTTTTCTGATGATACATGAAGCAAACTCAAGATACCACTTGTAAGCTTTTCTTTTATGAAGTGTCTATCAATTTCAATGTGTTTTGTCCGGTCATGTTGAACTGGATTATGAGCTATACTGATGGCAGCTTTGTTGTCACAGTACAAGGAAAGTTTCCCTTTTTCTGATAGTCTCAATTCCTCTAGTAACTTTTGTAGCCAAAGAAGTTCACAAACACCCTGAGCCATAGCTCTGTATTCAGCTTCTGCACTTGATCTAGCAACTACACTTTGCTTCTTACTTCTCCAAGTAACTAAGTTCCCTCCAACCAGTGTACAATAACCGGATGTAGATCTTCTGTCATCTATAGATCCAGCCCAATCTGCATCTGTAAAGGCTTCAATCCGGAGGTGACCATGTTTGGAGAAAAGTAGACCTTTCCCTGGAGTAGATTTCAGATACCGTAAAATACGGAAGACAACTTGCATATGAGAATTTCGGGGGTCATGCATGAATTGACTCACCAAGCTGACTGCATAGGCTATGTCTGGTCTAGTGTGAGAGAGATAAATGAGTCTTCCAACCAACCTCTGATATCTCTCCTTATTAACTGACTCTCCAACCCCTGCTTGTAACTTATGATTACTATCAATAGGCAATTCTGCTGGTTTGCAACCTGTCATACCAGTCTCTTTTAAGAGATCCAAGATATACTTCCTTTGAGAAATAAAGATTCCTCTTTTTGATCTGGCAACCTCTATTCCCAAGAAGTACTGCAATTTTCCTAGATCTTTGATCTCAAATTCTTGTGCCAACAACTTCTTCAATCGGGTCATCTCCTCTTTGTCATCTCCTGTCATTACTATGTCATCAACATAAACTATGAGAAGGGTGAGTTTACCCTGTTGATGTTTTATAAAGAGGGTATGATCAGCATTGCTTTGTTGGTAGCCGAAAGAGATCATGGCTTTGCTGAATCTGTCAAACCAAGCTCTAGGGGATTGTTTTAATCCATACAATGCTTTCTTCAGTTTGCACACTTTCCCTTGACTTTGCTCATTATCAAATCCAGGAGGGATCTCCATATACACTTCCTCTTCTAAGTCCCCATGAAGAAATGCATTCTTCACATCAAACTGTTGTAAGTCCCAATCAAGGTTAGCTGCACAGGATAACAAAATTCTGATAGAGTTCATTTTAGCAACAGGTGCAAATGTCTCTTGGTAATCTACTCCATAAGTTTGAGTGAATCCCTTAGCCACCAATCTAGCTTTGTATCTCTCAATCGAACCATCAACTTTATGTTTCACAGTGAAGACCCATTTGCAGCCAACCAATTTCTTATCTGGTGGAGGAGTGACAAGTTCCCAAGTCTCATTCTTGGACAGAGCCTTCATTTCTTCAATCATAGCTTGCTTCCACTTAGGATCTGTGAAAGCTTCCTTCCAATTCTGTGGAATAGACATAGAGGAAATAGACAAGACAAAGGCTCTATAGGATGGAGACAAGGAATCATAGGAGACAAAGTTAGATAAAGGATGTTTAGTACAAGACCTAACTCCTTTTCTATGAGCAATAGGCAAATCTAACTCATTAGGAAAAGTAGATAACTCACCAGTAGAGGAGGATTCTGCAGATTGCATAATGGCTTCTTCTGCCCTGTTTCTCCTTGAATATCTTAACAAATCAGGTCTATCTAAACGTCCAGTAATCTCCCCTTGAACTCTAGTCTCCCTCTGAACTCTTTCTCCACTTTCACTCTCCACTATATCAACAAGAGGTTCAACACTAGGAAAAATCACCTCTTCCTCCTTATTTCTCTCCCCCTGAAGAGGTGATGGGGAAATGTTGAAATAAGACTCAGATTCTCTAAAGGTAACATCCATACTGACAAAAAATCTCCTAGAAGGAGGATGATAACATTTGTAACCTTTTTGTGTAGAAGAATACCCAATGAAAACACATTTAAGGGCTCTATGATCAAGTTTCCCAACATTTCTCGTGTGAACAAAACAAACACACCCAAATACCTTTGGAGGAACAGTATATTCATTCTTACCTTTTAGAGCTTCTAGAGGACTCTGAAAATCAAGTGCTTTGAGTGGCATTCTATTGATAAGATAAGCAGCTACTAGAATGGCATCCCCCCAGTAAGGTTTTGGTAGATTCATGGTGAACATAAGAGATCTTGCCACTTCTAACAAATGCCTATTTTTTCTTTCAGCTACTCCATTTTGAGAACTAGTATAAGGACAACTAGTTTGATGGATTATCCCGTTGGACTCCAAATAAGCACTAAAATTTTTATCCATGTATTCTGTGCCATTGTCAGTTCTTAGGATTTTTATCTTAGCATCAAATTGAGTACAAATCAGCTTATGAAATGACTGAAAGCAAGAGAAAACTTCATTTTTGGCCTTTAATAAATATACCCAAGTCACCCGAGTGCAACAATCAATAAAAGTAACAAACCATCGACTACCAGACAAAGAAATTGTTTGAGTAGGACCCCACACATCAGAATGAATAGTCATAAATGGAATAGTACTTCTATTATTACTCAAAGGATAAGAGTTTCTAGTATGTTTGGCATACTCACAAGCATCACAAAATAATGACTCAAACTGAGTTCTCGAAAATAAACTGGGATATAACTTCTTCAAAACAAAAAAGGATGGATGTCCTAACCGCCTATGCCACTGTATTATTTCTTGGTTAACATCTTTATTATTTCCAAAAAAGGCTTGACCAGAGTTTCGAGTTTCATCGAACATGTATAAGCCATCATGCAATCTATCACTGCCAATCCTCTTCCCTGTTTGAAGATCCTGAAAAATACAATGATCAGGAAAGAATTCGATTTTACAGTTTAGGGCTTTGGTGATGGAACTAACAGATAAAAGATTGACAGGAAGCTCAGGTACATGGAGAACAGATGAAAGTTTAATATTAGGTGTACAAGCAATAGAACCTTTTCCAGAGACAGGGGTTAAAGAGCAACCAAAGGCAACCACTTCTGATAAAGATCACTTGCAATGTGACTATTGTGGGAAGCCAAGGCATACAAAGGAGACTTGTTGGAAGTTACATGGTCGACCAACTAGAGGTCGAGGGGGAAAACGAGTCAGTTCATCTAGAGTTCAAGCAAATGTAGCCGAAACTGTGGAGACATCCAAGGAAACAGGCCCTGGAGAAACTTTGTCTTCTGATGAAATTCAGCATCTCCGCCGACTCTTGACTAAACTTGACTCTTCCACCATTGCCACATCTAATTATATGCAAGAAGGTACTGCTCTTACCGCTCACATTAATTCTTGGATTATTGATTCTGGTGCGAATAGACACATGACAGGTTCTTATAAAGGCTTTCAAAACTATTCTCCATGTCTTAAAGGAGAGAATGTCAGAATAGCCGATGGCTCTGATACCATGAAGATTTTTGGAGTAAAAAAATTCTTGTATTTCTCAATGATTTTACATCCTATTGAACAAGATATTTATACACAAATTCTATAACTAATTAGGAAATACAATAATAGGAAATAAAATAATTAGTCTAATCAAATAATTCCTACAATCAAGCTAATTAAGACAAAATCAAATCTTTCCTAATCAAGCTAGTCAACATATAATCAAGACTAAATCAAATCTTTCCTAATTAAACTAGTCAACAATAATCTCATTCCTAGCCTTGATGTCGAAGCCTAAAAAGACTATTCTACCCTTGGGCTATTACAGGGGATTTATGCACGATGCTGTTAAAAAGTACTGTAAGTAGCCGAGCAAAAGCATTAGTGAGAGTAGGAATAGTGTTGCTTACTAGAATTTGGTCTCGAACCAGGGTAAAATATGAATTTAAAGCTATAAATGTTAATACCCTAAAAAATTTATCCAGCTGGACCAAATTTTCTTCAGCAAATTTACCAACAGGTAATAAGGAACTAAATTCAGATTGCAAGGATGTCATACGACCAAGAAAATCAGACATTAAGTTAACAATACGGGAGATTACTGAGTACAATTGCTAAATATCATTAGTATATAGGAGCTTTGCTTGATTCCAAATTCCCTCACAAGTTCTATATGTCTTATAAATGGGAAGAGTGGGGGATCAATGGTTTACCACAACAAACTACATAGCAAAGCATCTACTGTAGTCCAATTAATCCTATCATCATCTTTTGAGTTTGACACTTTCCTAGTTAGATGGTCCTCTAGTCCTTGGCCCATAAACCACAATTCAACAAAAGTAGCCCATGAAGTGTAATTAGAGCTACCCATTAATTTTTCAACAGTTATACTAAAAATAGAAAAAAAAAGGGGTGAGTGCACCTGTGTTGGAAGATCCTTCACTAGCCATATTATTTGCACAGAAGCCAAATGGAACCAATACAGGCTGATTGGAGGTGTTCGGTGGTAGAAGCACATAAATCTAAGAATAGGAAAATGTGAACTTTACCGATCACCAAAGATGGTGCGTCAGTTGTTGGAATAGCAAACAAATTTTGGGAAGAAGTAGATTGGCATTCTATTGTTCACATGTTGGTGGTGAGATGATAGGAGGCCAAGACACGGGCGGTGTGTGGTGGCACGTGAGGAGGAATTCGGTGGGGATTTTTTTGTGGTGCTAGAAATGGTGAGATGATTCCAATGATGTCTCTAGAGGCTTGATCCGACGATGAATAGATAGTCATCGGAGCTTTGTCGGAAATCTTGTTGGAAATTTTACTAAAAAAGAGCAATGAACAACGTAGGGTTTTGATACTTACCCAAGGCTCTAATACCATATTGATGAAAAAAAATATTCCAATATAGGATTTACAACCAAGTATAAATGGAATTGAATCAATAAATATATATACATTCCTAATCTATGGTGGTCTAAATATAAACATTCCTAATATGAAATATTTGTAGCTTGTTTACTATTTCTACAGACTTTGAATATGTGATTTAATATTGTCTAACAGGTGCACCTGGGTATATTACTTCTACTTTTCTTAATGGAATGTCATTTGTTGAAGGGTGGGAACAGAACTTTTTTATATCAAAATGGAGCATGCACCAACTGGTATGACCACGTACATTTGGCAATTTGAATATCAATTTCGTTTAAAATTTTTTCTACTGTGTTGGTGAAGATTAATTTATGTATATTGCCAACGTCTCAGTTGATCGAATGTCCATCAATATATGAACTGATGGCCTGTCAAAAATTTCAATGGCAACACAATCCTCTTCTTGAAATCTGGAGAGAGAAGCAAGATGGTGGTGGAAACTCTAAGATTATCCTTGAGTCTTATCCCCCAACAGGCAGTACAGAAATTTTTAAGGAAGCTCTCTCAAGCAATTCGGTAGGCTTTGGACTTTTTTGGGTTAAATTGGATCTTAGAAATTTTAGATAGTCCTTAACGCAAAATATTTTACTGAATTTAAATTTTCCAATGAAATTTAAAAATCTTCCACCATGTAAGAATGTTATAGTGTTCCTATGCTACAGAAAATATTTTAATTTTTTGTTTTCAGTAAATGACAATTGAACTTCATAATGTACACCAATGGTTTGCCTTGTCTTCACAAAGTATTTGACTTCAAATGCAGCAATTTAAAAATCTTGTTCCAAGAGGATTAGGTTATGTACTTCAAATGGCCTTGATTATATTGATATGCATGTATTTGATGGTTTCAGGTAGATTATGATGGAATGACGATTCCTCTACCTTTCAATATGGAGGTTCTTAAATGGGCTAATGAAACAAGGAGGATTTTGTTGCTTGCAAAGGTTCCTCCCAAAGTTAAATTCTACAACATATATGGGATCAATCTTGGGACACCTCATAGTGTTTGGTAAGGCTTTTATTTTAAATGTTTCATCAACTGTTCAGCCAGAAACATGTAGCATTAGGTTGAAGCTTAAGAACATAAAAATATTGCTACTTCAGTCTAGGTAGGTATTTGCCTTTTTTAATTTTACATTAACTGTGCAGCTATGGAAGTGAGGATGCGCCTGTCACAGACCTTTCAGAACTAAGATTTCTCCAGGTCATTGCCTTCTAATATTCCTTCTGTTTTCATTATTTTCTTAATGTCTTATGGTATGTTCACATGAAGTTTTGCTTTCAGTGATGTACTGGTTGAAAATTTTAACATATCTTTGTATATTTTCAGGCTAAATATGTGTGTGTTGATGGTGATGGGACTGTTCCAACTGAATCAGCCAAGGTTTGCTAGCTTTGGCGTCAAATTTTTTTCTGATGTGATGATCTATCATTATTACTATGCTATGAATAATTAACATTTCCCGTGCAGCCTTGAATGCTTGTTTGCTTGTTTGCTTTTTTCTTTTATAAATATATTTTAATACTACATAAAAGATTGAAAATTTCTTTTTATTTGTATGGGATGAGAGGTAGCTGCCAGGAATGGTAATTTTTTATTATTCCCTGATGTGTTGAACATGTGTATGGTATGCAAATGATTTCTAATAAATTCAGATTCTGTGACACGGGAATTTACAGAGTCAATTCTAGTGATAAGCCGGATTGAACTTTCTTTGATGATAATTATTGGAGAAAATGGACAATAAAACTTTGTGCAATTTAGGCAGTTTGCATGGTTGTTACTTTTGCAAGGATAGTGAAATTTAAAAATTGAAGCTGTCATTTGATTATCATAATAAATACTAAGTGACAAAATCAAACTGCTTCTTTGTCTACTGAAGACAATTTTCTATGTGTGCGTATATATGTCCTTTTGTGCTTGCCTGTGCACTTCCAACTGTTTTCTACTTGCAGTTAAATTTTCTTGTCACTGAACTGACTCTTCAGTAACTCTTCTGTTACTTTCAGGCAGATGGGCTGAATGCAGAGGCGAGGGTTGGAGTCCCTGGAGAGCATAGGGGAATTCTTTGTGATCATCATGTTTTTAGAATTCTCAAGCATTGGCTAAAAGCTGGTGATCCTGATCCTTACTACAACCCAATAAACGATTATGTGATTCTGCCAACTTCTTTCGAAATTGGAAGGCACAAAGAGAATGGATTAGAAGTTACTTCACTAAAGGAGGAATGGGAAATCATCTCAGAAGTCCAAGATGACTCTGACAGTATCTCCTGCGGTAAACCTTTAGCAAGCTCACTATTTATTTCCCATTCAGGTGACAATCAATCTTCACCAGCAGAAGCTTATGCAACTGTTAATATTCATGCTCAGAATGAGGGCAAGCAGCATGTCGAGCTAAATGCCGTAAGTGTCTCTCTTGACGCTTGAAAGAACTGTTTGTATCACTAACGATAGTGGGATGCATTGTTGTATATTTGCATGAGTGCTAAAAAAATTGTATGTTCTGTATATAAGAGCTGTTCCTGTGACCTTGTTTGGTGGTATGATATATTGGAAATTTATACAAATTAGCTTTAAAACAATATTCCTTAAACTTTATTTTGGCCAAAGGACCTAATCCCATCCAAGGTTTTCCTAAATTACAAAATTTCACATATCAACTTTTCAAAACTTAAAAACACATTCATAAAATATTTTTTATCCAATTTCGTTAACAGTTTTATAAAATTATCAAAATATATTCAATCAAAAATAATAATAAATAATAATAAATATATAAATAATCATTGTAATCGATAATATTAATGATGATAAAAGTCGTCGAAAATTGAATTAGATGATTGAAAATGATCACTTAATTCATAAGATGATCAGATCTAACCGTTTCAATTGTATGAGATGATTAGATTTAATTGTCGTATTTTGATGGAAGTAGTTAGATCTCTGTCACTATATAGTCGAAAATAGTTAGTTTTACACATAATGGTTATTTTTGGCCATCAATGATGATGGAAATAGCTAGATCTAGTTATCCTGTGAATCAAATAATTTTTTTTAACCATTATTTTTGATTTTTTACTTTTTTTATTTTTAATTTTTTATAAATTTTTTTAATTTTTTAAAATTTATTTTATTTTTTTTTTAGAATTTATTTTATCATTTTTATTCTTTAAATTTTTTTATTTAAAAAGAAAAAAATCATTTTAAATAATAATATTTAATAATTGATCGTTAAATTTAATTATTGATTTTGATTTATATTAGATTAAAAAAACCTCATATGGCATTAAGTCCTTTGACCTTCAATTTTTGTAGGTTAGAGGTTGGTGGCTTCGATTAACCAAACCCTTACATGTATAAACAATTAAAAGAATATGCCTTGTCGCAATGATTTTCTGAGTCCCAACAAAGTCTAATAACTTTCTATGCTTGAAAGAGAATGTAAAGGGAATAGTTTTGCGAAAAGATTAAGAAAACCAATTCAACTAGGTTCAATATCAAACCTAAAATAATAATAATAATAATAATAATAATAATAATAATAAACACATCGGAATGAGTTTAGGAATCACAATGAAAATGGTAAAGGGAATGAGAATGAAAATAACAATCATTTTATAATTATTTAATGAGAATGAGAATAACAAATTTCAAAGATTTGTAATCTCATTATTTGTTTTTAATCATGAGAAGGTCAATAGTAGAAAAAAGATGGATAACACAAATCTTTTTAAAATCATTGATTTAAGTAGGT